>JAODAL010006995.1:0-128977 GCA_025379985.1 Phyllomedusa bahiana
GAACCGTCCCAGACCTGTTTGGGGGTATGTGCATTTCAGATATGCGTTGCCGTAACGCCCTCGCTAACATCCGCCCACATTTATCACTATACTCATAGAAACGACTGCGGCCAACCTGGAGGAATCGTTTCCACGAGGCCTCCAGTAAACGTTTCACCTCCAGCCTGGCTGCTAATTGATCTCGTAAGGTTTCTACCGCTAGAGCCTGTTTATGTTGGAGCTCCAGCGTAGAGACCCTTGATAAGGCAGATTGCAGTCTAGACGCTTTGTCCCTCTTCAGCCTCGCACCGTGTTTGATGAGGACGCCTCGTATAACACACTTAGCAGCTTCCCATTGGATCAGCGGGGAGGAAGTATCATTCCTGTGGTCCTGAACAAAGTCCGCAATGGTTCTAGGTATATCTGCTACACATACACTGTCCAGTAGCAGAGACTCATTGAGGCGCCACGGCCAGGCAGGCTTAGAGGCAGAAGGGAGGGTCAACGAACAGTAGACAGGCGCGTGGTCCGACAAGAGAATGTTGCCCACCGCCGAAGAGGAAACCCAGGGCAATGCCCCATGCGACACCAGAATATAATCCAAACGGCTATACACATTATGAGAGTGGGAATAGAAACTAAAGTCCTTACCCTCTGGATGTTGTAGTCGCCAAACATCGCAAAGTTGCAGTAAGGTATATGCTCTTTTAATAGCTTTAATGGACGAGTAGGGTAGTGATGACTTACCCGACGAGTTGTCTAACACCGGGTCCAGTGTTGCGTTCAGATCCCCACACAGGACTATTGTGCCTTGGGCTAAGGGCGTCAGCTTCTCCATTAAGCGAACAAAGAAGCCTGCTTGTCCCTGGTTTGGGACATAAACATTGACAATAGTAAAAAGACGACCCCCTATTTCAAGGATTAAAATGATATAGCGCCCATTGGTGTCAGTCCAGCTTGCTCGCACCTGATGCACTAGGGATTTGTGAAGGCTATTGCCACTCCCCTGGACCTGGACTCCCGACAGTTCGCAAAGAACCATGTGGTATAGTACTTGTTTCGTATATTAGGGACATGACCCTCTTTGAAGTGCGTCTCCTGAAGACAGACTATCTGAATTCGCTTTTTGTGGAAATGATAAAGTACCTGAGACCTCTTGCTGGGAATGTTGAGACCTTGTGCATTAAAAGAGGCGAAAGACATGTCCGCCACCGGTCCTAGCCTACCACGCGGGTCGGGGAATAGGGGTGGTAGAAGGGGGGACTATTGGGGCAGGGAAGAGGGGTAGGGCAGCTATTCACAACACTCACACACAACCAGGAAGCAGGTAACACAAAAGCCCGCCGCTGGAACTACTGGGTCGGCTAACAAGAGCCAAATGTCCCTAAAGCCTAAAGGGAGGGCTGTACCGGGACTGTTTCCTACTGGGGGGTGCAAACAAACAGATTCTGGCAAAAAATATGAACATGAGGTGTCCAAGCTCTGTCATCCATAATAATAATAATAATAATAATCGTTATTTATATAGCGCCAACATATTCCGCAGCACTTTACAATTTGGAGGGTAAACGTACAGACATTACACATTAAAAATACTTAAAAGATGAGACACAAGGGTGTGTAGGGCCCCCCTGCTGCAAGAGCTTACATCTTTACGGTGTACGGAGAGACGTAAGGGCAAGAAGGTTAGATTTCATGGTCAAGCATTGTGACATAAAATATGGGGTTGTTTTTACAATAGATCATGGATGAACTGCCACCCTTTATAAAGTTACGTGCCGAAAATGAGATGAGTGCGCTAGGGTGTGGTGTGGGGGAGGGGGGGTGTTGAGCATTAGGGATTCTGGGGGTATTTTTTGAAGGCAGAGTTGAGAGACTGTATTCTCAGGGCCCTTTTAAAGCTTTGAGAGTTCTGAGTGTCTGAATCGCCAGCGGTAGCATGTTCAGAGAACTGGTGCCGCACGTGTGGAAGGTCTTGGAGAAGGGAGGAGGTTCGGATGATTGTGTGTGTAATGATATAATCAGCAGAGCGCGAGGGTTGAGAGCGGGGTAGGTGTGGTAGACAGAGTGAGGGAGGAGATGTAGGAGGAGCAGGTTTTGTGGAAGAGTTTATGACGTGAGCAGTGATGAGTTTATCTTGTATCCCTGTTACTGGATAGGCAACAGGTGCAGTGACGGACACGGGTAGAGGATCAGTTATAGCGGGCTGGAAAGAAAGACAAGCTGCTGCGCCTTTCGGACAGACTGGAGAGGGGGGAGGAGAGTTTGCACAGAGGATGGAGACCGATAAGCAAGGAGTTACAGTAGTCGAGACGAGAAATGAATAGGGAGCAACCAGGAGTTTGAGCTGTTTCATAGTGAGAAAAGGACTGGATTTGGAGATGTTCTTGAGGTGAGGTGACAGGAGTGGGCAGGGATTGGATTATGGGAAGAAGAAGATCGGTTTCTAGTATAACCCCAAGACAGACGGGGCCTCTGTGCATAGGAGTTATGGTGAGTGGCACACACTGAGACAGAAAGGGCTCAGGGTACAGGTATGTTAGTAGAATGTGTTGGTATGGACTAGAAGTTCAGTTTAGTGCGGTTTAGTTTCAGGGATGGATGAGAGGCCCATGAAGTCAGAGACGCAAACAGGGAGTCCATGGTGTTTTGCTAGCAGAGAGGAGTGATGTTCGGGGAGGAGGTGTATAATGAGTGTCATCAGCATAGAGATGGTACTGGAAGCCAAATCTGCTGATGGTTTTGTTCCATTGGGGGCTGTATAGATTGAGAAGAGGAAGGACAAGAAACGGATCCTGAGGAACCCCGACAGCAGAGGGAGAGCGAGAGGAGGTAGAACCTGCAAATGAGACACTGAAGGAGCGGTTTAGAAAGGTAAGATGAGACCAAGGAGAGAGCGGTGTCTGGAGGACCAATGGTGCTGAGCATGCAGAGGAGAAGTTGGTGATCAAACAGTGTCAAACGCTGAGAGAGATCCACGAAGAAACAACAATGAGTAGTTACCTGAGATTTTGCTGTTAGGAGATCATTGGGACTTTAGTTAGAGCAGTTTCGTGGGAGGTGTAGGATGCGGAATCCTGATTGCAGAGGGTCAAGAAGAGAGTTAGCGGTGAGATAGCGGTATTAGGCGAGAGTAGGACCAAGGTCCAGGAGGTGGAGATGAAGGGCAGGTTAGAGACTGGTCGGTAGTTATCAGCGCAGGATGGTTCCAGGTGGTGTTTTTCAGTAAGGGGGGTTATATAGCTTGTTTAAGGAAATGGGAGTCCAGAGGCAGAGAGAGAGGTTACAGATTGCAGTTATGTGTGAGATGATAGCTGGAGAAAAAGACTGGACAAGGTGGGAGGGAATGGGTCACTAGGCAGGTGGTGGGGCAGACTCGCAGAAGCTGGACACTTCTTTTGTCGTCGGGCTGTCAAGGAGTGAGAGTAGGCTGGGGGATGTGCGGGGAAGGGGACAAGATGGTGTGCATGGGGTGTGAGATGAGATGTTTTGCCGGATTTTGTCAATTTCTCTTTGTGTGAGGTGGCCTGGTCTTCTGCGTGGATGGTCAGAGACCGGGGTCTGTTGCTTTAGGCCTGAGAAGGAGCTGGATGGTGTTCATAACAGGCATTTAGGTGTTGTTTGTGTTAAGGGTGCGATGAGGTGGTGAAATACTTTTTGTTTGGCGGTTTTGAAGGGCAGTGTGATAGTTCCTGGCATAAATTTGTTAGTGGAGAAAGTCGTGCAGGTGCTTGACTTCCTCCACAGACGCTCCGCACATCTGGAACTCGCTGCAGATGGGAGTTGAGGGTGTGCCATGGCTGTGGGTGTCTGACTCTGGGTGGTGCGGTGTGTGAGCGTGCCAATGTGTCCACTGGTGGTGGAAAGAGTTTCATTATATTGTTTGGATTGCCAGGGTCAGGGCAGGAGAGAGGGAGGAGTTTGGGGGCCAGTGAGGACTGTATGGTGTTGTGAATTCCTGAGCGTTATGGAGCGGATATTTCTGAACGGGAGGCTGGGCAGGTGTGTTCCAGAGATGGGTGCGGAATAAGTAATAGTGAGAAATAGATTGTGATCAGAGAGAGTGTAGGAGAATTATTAATGTTAGGATTAGGAACGGTTACAGTATACCAGATCCAGAGAGGTTCCATCCATGTGGGGTGGGGAGTTAGTAAACTGCGAGAGGCAAGAGAAGAGGTTAGTGAAAGGTTCTGAGAGGCAGGGAGGGGACATGGGGTCATCAATCGGGATGTTAAATCACCATGATGAGAGGTGGGGTATTTCAGTAGAGGGAAGTGAAGGAGCCAGGCGGGCAATATGATTCAGAAATGGGCGGGGTGAGACGGGAAGGTCTGTACACAACTCGATCGGAGGGATATGGCTTGAAAGAGTCTGAGGGTGTGGACTCAAAGGAGGGGAAAGTGAGTGAGGGTGCAGGAGGATGGACCTGGTAAAAGTGAGTGTGGAGAGAGAAGTAGCCACTCTCCACCGGCTGTTCAGGTCTGTGGGTGTGGGCTCGAAGTGCTAGCCGCATAGGGTGAGAGCGGCAAGGGAAGCGGTGTAGGTGGCTGTGTAAGCCATGTTTCTGTGAGGGTAGGCGGTGTTGGGAGTTAGAGAGGAACAGCGTCTCTGACAGCAGTGAGTTTGTTGCAGACCGGAGCGGGCGCTTCACAGAGCATACATGAAAAAGAACAATAAGTATTGACCAAGATGAATGTAGAAGAGGGAACGATGAGTTCCAGTAAGAGGGGGATCTAGATAATAGTAGAGCAGAAGAAGGCAAGAGGGAGAGCCCCTTAGCTGACAAGAGGATCAAGGCACGGGGGAGGGATGAAAGGAGAATGGAGGAGGAGAGAGGGAGAGGAGAGGGAAAGAAGAAAAGAGCAAAAACAAAAAACAACAACAAAAAAAATGGGGGGGAGGGGAAGGATAGGAAGGGGAGCAGGGAGGGGAGAGGGAAGGAAGGAGGAGATACGGGACAGAACTTTCACAGCGACCTATGAAGGTCAAGTACTCGGAAGAGGCAAACAGGTGATCTTCAGACAATCAGATATTCCGTTAAAAGCGTTACTCAGGGGTCACAGGGACAATAGTAGCACGATCTAGAAGAGTCCTCACGGTGGATTGTATGCCTGGCACAGGTCGTGCGGATGCCTTTGACGTCTGTCTCCGTGGGGGTACGTCCCTGCACATCACTGTGCTCGGTGGGTTCAGAATTGTTGGTGACAGAGTCGGAGGGCCATGGTGGGAAAATAAGTCTGGAATGTTTAGTTCCTGCAGACTGAGGGAGGTCTTCAGGGGATCGGATTGCAAATGACTTCTCTTTACGTTACTAAACAGAGAGCGAAGGGGAATCCACGGTTAGGGATATGGCGCTCCAGCAGCACCGCGAGGAGGGGCTTTAGGGCAGCTTCTCTGGGCCAAGGTGTGCCTGGATAGATCCTGAAGCAGGAGTATTGGGGCGTCTTTGAAGAAGAGTTCCTTTCACAGGACGGCATAATGCAGAATGTCGTCTTTCAGATGGTAAAAATGGATCCGGCAGGATAAATCCCTAGCTTCTTGGGATCATGCGTGGGGAGAAGTTGCTCTGTGAAGCTCTGTTTAATTCAATGGGGGCAGACGGACTTTCTCTCCAGTAAGTCATTTAGATCATAGTAAGTAAAGGATGAGGTGTTGGATGTAACTGATTCAAGGTAGGCCCGGATCTGATGTTGTTTCGCCTGCTCTATTTCAAGGTCGTAAACATGTTTGTGGAACGCGAATATCTGGGCAGGTGCCGGACGAGGCTGGACTGAAGAGCTGTACAGTTAGTGAGTTAGATTGTTGATGCTGATAAATGAGGATACTTTAGAGCTTAGTGAAGGACAGCTCAGATCTGAGAGGAGATTTTTCTGTTTGCATTCATATGAAATAGTCTGGAGAGGTGTAACGGTGCGCGTGAACAGACGTATGCCGAGCGCCGACGCCGACATGCGGGTGGGATCCTCTGGTGAAAAAGGCAATACTAAGTGAATCCTTAAAGAAGTTTTTGCTATCTATCATACATGAAAAAACTTTGAGACTCTCGGTTCACTATTTTTTTTTATTTTCATGTGTGCCGCAGCCTGCCAGTGGCACAGGTTTGCATGTTTTTTCAGAATGTTTTTTGTTGCGTTGGGGGGGTTGCGCGTTAGGGTGTGTGCAGAAAGAACATAACGTTATACTTGGTGTACATGATTTTAACTAGATGGAAGGAAGGGGTTTGCTTCCATTTTGTGTTTTTGTCCGCCACTCTCCAGGCTGTCATAAGAAGGGAGCTTGCAGGTAGGTTGATTTTTATTTTTTCTCTCTGAATATGGGAGGTACGGTTGAACCCAGCGGGAGGCATGATTGGCTCGATTGAGACGGTAAAAGATAGGATTGGACTGGGCCCCGATTTTGTGATCACGTAGAAGTCGTGGGCAGCTTAAAATCTTTTGATCAAATATGTGAACGGAGAGTTCAAGTTTTTTAGGAGCTCTGTGATCACCGCAGGGTGGTCGGTAGTGGAGGACCAGCCAGGGAGTGGAGTCTAAGGGGCCCCTGGTCTGCCAAACCCCGC
This sequence comes from Phyllomedusa bahiana, assembly GCA_025379985.1. NCBI lineage: Eukaryota > Metazoa > Chordata > Amphibia > Anura > Hylidae > Phyllomedusa > Phyllomedusa bahiana. The sequence continues at coordinate 6,539 of JAODAL010006995.1, forward strand.
CCAAAGGGGGAGGGACTTGGCTCGGGCCCCCAGGTCACTCCCCCCTGACGGGGACCTGCGGTGAAAGGGGGGTACGGGACAGGAACACGGGAAAATAGGAGAACATAAGGGGCAGGTAAAACGTATCAGGAACACAGCGGATACAGGAGGGAAAAACGTACACCACGGGGTAAAAAAGGAAAAACCGGAGGGGTAACACGACAGGTAAGCAGGAACAGGTGCAGAGGCGGCACGGAAAAGGTTTGAGACTCAGACGTAACAGGAACAGACAGAAGGTCAGGAGCTCAGATGACACAGATGGCCCAGATCTCCGGGGTTAATCAAGATACTGGCAGGATCAAGTGGAACACCAGACACAGCAAGAGGTTTAAAACAGATGAATGAACTGCCCCGAGAGGAAAAGAACCCCTTTTTATAGCCAGAGGTCGGGGGTGAAGGGAAAGGGCACAGAAAGGAAATATAAATAGGCAGGAAGCTCCCGCGCGCACCCTTAGGAGGCACGTGCACAGACGGCCCCGGGGAAAGCAAAAAGACTGGAGGGGACAGGCAGTACATAGCGAACAAGGTGTGGGACCCTGCCCAGGGAGCCCCACAGGATATGGCGGCCGGAAGGCCCCCCCCCCGGCCAAAGGCGGGACCGCGGCATAACCGTGAAGACCCCCCCCTCAAAGCCCCCCAAATCACAGAATGGTTTCCCAAATGGGCGGGGGCCCGCAACTTCTACGGGGGAAACCCCCAAAACCAAGCACAGGCTGTATAATAGCAGTATAGGGAAAAAACCTAAAACGGAGGTGCATGGGGGAACAAGGGGGCACTGGGGCAAAAGGGGGGAAGGCTCAGGGCGAGACGTAACCCCGGGACTAAAGGGCTCAGGGGAGAGTAAGCCACGGGTCAGAAGGCTCAGGGCGAGACGTAACCCACGGGACTCAAGGCTCAGGGCGGACCGTAACCCCGGGATCAGAAGGCTCGGGCGAGACCTTAAGAAGGGGACTCAGAAGGTCAGGGGAGACCGAAACCCACGGGGACTCAAAAGGTAGGGGAGGGGGGCCGGGGGGGGAACGAAGAGGACTCAGAAGGTCGGGGCGAGCCGAAGCCACGGGGACTAGGGCTCAGGGCGAGACCGTAAGCCAGGGGTCAGAAGGTCAGGGCAGCCCCCTAACCCAGGGGACTAGAAGGTCGGGGCGAACCGAAGCCACGGGGACTCAGAAGGCTCAGGGCAGCCCCGTAAGCCACGGGATTTAGAAGGCTCGGGGGGGAGCCCGAAGCCAGGGGATCAAAAGGGTCAGGGCGGGGACGAAAACCAGGGGGACTCAAAAGGGCTCAGGGCGAGCCCGAAAGCCACGGGGACTCAAAAGGCCAGGGCGAGACCGAACCCACGGGGACCAAAGGCCGGCCGAGCCCGTAACCACGGGGATCAAAGGCTCGGGGCGAAGTAAGCCGGGGGGACTCAGAAGGCCAGGGGAGCCCCGTAAGCCCGGGGTCGAAGGCTCGGGCGGGGCCCCGTAAGCCGGGGGACTCAGGGGGGCTCGGGCAGACCGAAAGCACGGGGACTCAAAAGGGTCAGGGCGAGGCCCGTACCCACGGGGACTCAGAAGGCTCGGGGCGAGACCGTAAGCCACGGGGACTCAAAAGGCCCAAGGGGAGACCGTAAGCCAGGGGACTCAGAAGGCTCGGGGGCGAGACAAAAACCCAGGGGGATCAGAAGGTCAGGGCGGGGGCCCGAAAACCCGGGGATCAGAAGGCTCAGGGCGAGACCGAAACCCAGGGGGATCAAAGGTCAGGGCGAGCCCGAAAGCACGGGGACTCAAAAGGCTGGGGGCGAAAAGGTAACCCCGGGGGGACTCAAAAGGTTTGGGCGAGACCGAAGCCAGGGGGATCAGGGGGCTCGGGGCCCGGACGTAACCCGGGGGACTCAGAAGGCTCAGGCGAGCCCGTAACCCAAAGGGGGACTCAGAAGGCTCAGGCGAGACTAAAGCCAGGGGGACTCAGAAGGTAGGGCGGGGGCCGTAAGCCACGGGGACTCAAAAGGGCTCAGAGCTAGGCCAAACGTAAGCCGGGGTCAGAAAGGCTCAATGGGCCCAAACGTAATCTGGGGGACCATGAGCTGGGCCCAAAACGTAAGACTGGGGACATGAGTAGGCAAACGTAAGTTTGGGGGCCCCATGAAGGCCAAAGTAACCTGGGCTGGCCATGGTGGGCCAAACGTAAGTTGGGGCTGGCATGGGTAGGCCAAACGTAAGCTCGGGGCTGGCCAGGGGCTGGGCCAAACGTAAGCTCTGGGCGGGGCCAGGGCTAGGCCAAACAAAGTCTGGGCTGGCCAGGGGCTAGGCCCAAACTAAGCTTGGCGGACCAGGGGCTACAAACGTAAGCCTTGGGTGGCCCAAACAGGGGCGACCCCCAAAAAGGGGACACCCCCGGGATCCAGGTTAGTTTAAAAAAACCCCAAAGAAAAAACCCCCCCCACCGCCGACATCGGGGTGTGGACCCTCTGTGTCACCGCAGGCGGGTGGTAGTGGAGGACCACCCCAGGAGGGAGTCAAAGGGGGCCCCCCTGGTCTTCACCAGACCCCGCCGAAAAGGGGGTGGACTTGGCTGCGGACCCCCGGGTAAACCCCCCGACGTGGCTACCTGGGTTGACACCCGGGGTACAGGACGGGAAATAGGAGAACAAAAGAGGCGGGTTAAAAACGAAATCGGGAACACGAGGATACAGGAGGGAAAAAACTACACCACGGGGATAAAAAAGGAAACCCGGAGGGGTAACACAAAGGGTACAGCCCGGGAACAGTGCCGAGGCAGGAACAGGACGGGTTTAAAGGGGACATCAACATAACAGGGACGACAAAGGTCAGGAGCTCAGATGACACAGACTGGACCAGCATCCCCGGGGTTTTAACCCCGAGATACGGGGAGGAGCTCAGTGGACAAACCCAGACACAGCAAGAGGCTGTAACGACTGCAATAAACGACCCGGTAGGGGACAAGAATTCTTTATAGCCAGAGGTCGGGGGTGAAGAGGAAGGTGCACAGAAAGGAAATATAATAGGCGGGAAGTCCCCCGCGCACGCCCTAGGAGGACAGTCCCCAAGACGGGACCCAGGAAGCAACAAGACGGGACAGGACGGGCAAGTAATAGCAAACACGGGCTCTGGGCCCCCTGAAAGGGGACCCCCCGCAGAGATATGGCGGGCAGGACAGGCCGACGGTCCAAGGGAGGGACCGCGCTAAACGTGAAAAGGGGTCCCCCTTGGAAGGTATAATTGTGAAAATTGTGGAGGTCAGCAATTGTGACCGGCCCAAAGTTTTCCCCCGCAGGTACCGTGAAGGCCCGTGAGCTGTTAAGTTTTTCGGGTGGGTAAAATTTCAGGAGAGTGCACCGGGTGGCCCCAAAACCCAAGAGCTTTATTTGAAAAATGGGGCAAGTGAGGGGGGAGATCCCGAGGCGCGCGGCTTAAAGGGGAGGTAGTTTAATGAATAGTAGGTGAGGAGGGGCCCCCCGCGGTCAGGCTTTCACCAGGTGAGCTCATCAATCTCCCCCAAAAGGAGGGGTGGACCTCGGGAGAGGGGTTTTTTAGATGGGGGGGTGGCAGCGTGCCAAGGGGCAAGCGGCAAATGGGTCTGAGGTCTAGCCTGCGAGGGATTTTGAGGGGTGGTCAGTGATGGGTCCCCGGGATGGACCTCATTGCGGGGGCAAAATTTTGCTAGATCCCCAGCAGGGGGTTTAGAGCAGGGACCCTCAACCCGAAAGATTCATAGCCCCCAAAAGTTGGTGCGGGGGTGATCACAGGGGCCCGACGATTGGGGTCAAACAGATTTGGGGATGGGGCCGGGGGGTCCCCGGGGGGAACCTGGAAATGTCCTGTCTCCATAAGCCCCCTGCCTGCGGATGACGACGGGGGTCCGATACGCCGCCGTACGGGGGTGGGGCCGAGGGGTGTAGTCGGGCCCCTGCGGCATTTTTCAGCGGCGAGTCACCCCCCATCTCACCCGTGCACCCGGTGATTAGGTGGGCGCGGCAAGGTGCTTGCGGAGCGAAGCCGGGATGCGTATAGGCCGGAACGCAGGAAGAAGCCGTGACGCCATCTTCCTCCTCCACATGGCGGGCAGTCTCCGCTGCCGGTCGGCCGCCTGGTGTCCGCGGCGAAACAGGTTCCGGGGTCCGGAGCGGAGGGTGCGCAGCTTCCTCTAGTAGCCCACGGTCAGTCACCGGGCCCGCGGGTGTGGAGGCAGTGCGCTGGGAGCCCGTGTCTGCTCCAGGGGGTCCGCCCTGTTGTCCGGCGCCGTTCCTCACCGCAGCAGGGCGAGCCGGGGTAGCTGCCGGCTGGAAGTAGGCTCCGATGTCCCTCTGGGGAGACGAGGGAAGGGTGGAGGACTTCTGGGTTTTCTTTCTGGTGCTTTTCCCCATGATGAGAACGTCAGGGTAGTCAAAACTCTGAGGAAGGACGAGGAGCTTCACAGGACACGTTTTCACACAGCCATAGCTAGGACACGCCCCGAAAAAGCTTTTTTTTTTTTTTTTTTTTAAAAATACAATTTAAATAGCAAAAGTGGCGCTAAAGTAAGTTTTTGTGAAATTGCCCCATTTTTTGTTGCGGACGTTTATAGGTGATATAAAGTTTTAGGGCGTCAGGGCCAGGGCTAAGGCTATGTTCACATGGGGGTTTGTTAGATACCTTTTTGGGTACATTTAACGTACCGGAAAGCAGACCCAATATGTATTTAACGATGAAACAATGTAAAACTCGTATCGGCGTTCAGGCCATACGTTTTAGATACATAAAGTGGATGCATTCAAAGAAGTGACATGTCAATTCTTGTTTTATTTTACCCACTGAAAAGCCCATAGATATAATAGGGATACGTCTTTGCAGTACAGAAAATTTATCCAAATACGCACTACACTTTGCGGTTTCTCATCCTACCTCTCTGACCGCTCCTTCTGTTTCTCATTTGCAGGTTCTACCTCCTCTCCTCTTCCTCTTGCTGTTGAGGTTCCGTAGGGATCGGTTCTTGGTCCTCTCCTATTTTCAGTTTACACAGCCCCCATTGGACAAACCATTAGCAGATTTGGCTTCCAGCACCATCTCTACGCTGATGACACCCAATTATACACCTCTTCCTGAGATCTCACTCCTGTCCTGCTACAAAACACCAGGGACTGCCTGTCCGCTGTCTCTGACATCATGTCTTTTCTCTATCTCAAACTAAACCTCACTGAAACTGAACTTTTAGTCATCTCACCTTCTACTAACCAACCTCACCCTGCTATTTCTGTTTCAGTGTGTGGCACCACCATAACTCATAGGCAGCAGGCCCTCTGTCTGGGAGTTATACTAGATTCCGATCTGTCCTTCATCCCCTATATCCAATCCCTTGCCCGCTCCTGTCACCTGCATATCAAGAACATCTCCAGAATCTGTCCTTTCCTCACTGTGGAAACAGCTCAAACCCTCATTGTTGCTCTTAATCTTTCTCGTCTTGACTACTGTAACTCCTTGCTTATCGGTCTCCCCCTCTGAAAACTCTCCCCTCTCCAATCTGTCCAGAATGCAGCAGCCAGGCTTGTCTTTCTCTCCAGCCGCTATACTGATGCCTCTACCCTGTGTCAGTCACTGCACTGGTTGCCCATTCAGTATAGAATACAACATAAACTCATCACTCTCACCCATAATGCTCTCCACAGCGCTTCTCCTCCCTACTACCTCATCTCTGTCTACCACCCTAACCGGTCTCTCCACAGTGCTGCACGCCCTACATCTCCTCCCTCATTTCTGTCTATCACTCTCTCCGGTCTCCCCACAGCACTGCACCCTCTACATCTCCTCCCTCATCTCTGTCTACCACCCTACCCTGTCTCTCCACAGTGCTGCACCCCCTACATCTCCTCCCTCATCTCTGTCTACCACCCTACCCCGTCTCTCCACAGTGCTGCACCCACTACATCTCCTCCCTCATCTCTCTCTACCACCCTACCCGGTCTCTCCACAGCGCTGCACCCCCTACATCTCCTCCCTCATCTCTGTCTACCACCCTACCCCGTCTCTCCACAGTGCTGCACCCCCCTACATCTCCTCCCTCATCTCTGTCTACCATCCTACCATCCTCTCCACAGTGTTGCACCCTCTACATCTCCTCCCTTTATCTCTGTCTACCACCCTACCCGGTCTCTCCACAGCGCTGCACCCCCTACATCTCCTCCCTCATCTCTGTCTACCACCCTACCCGGTCTCTCCACAGCACTGCACCCCTACATCTCCTCCCTCATCTCTGTCTACCACCCTACCCGGTCTCTCCACAGTGCTGCACCCCCTACATCTCCTCCCTCATCTCTACCACCCAACCTGCTCTATCCGCTCTGCTGCTGATATCAAACTACAGACCACAATCATCCAAACCTCCAATGCCCGGCTTCAAGATTTTACACGTGCTGCACCCATTCTCTGGAACATTATCCATGTACCATCGGGCACAATCCTAATCTTCATAGTTTTAAGAGTGCCCAGAAAATATATCTTCTTAGGCAGACCTACCAAGATCCCTAATTGTTAACCCCCACCTTCTATCACATGTCCACACATGTCCACACGGTCAGATTTACAGACAGTTTTCGGATTTGAGAGCCGTCTGTAAACCGACTGTCAAACTTTTACATTGATTTAAATACAAAATCCATTCAGCATTCCACACTGCACAAATTTTCTGCTGGATGGTTTTTGACACCGCTGGTGTAACGAAAAACTTAGAACATGTGTGAGAGGTGTAGGAAACTTTATTCTAGTTATCTTTATCTGGGAAAGCAGCGTGAATCCCAGGTTATACAGTAGTAATAGGAATTTTAGTTGCAGAAGGCCATAGATTAGCATTAATATGTGTTCACACTTTGAGTCTGCTGGAGTCTGTCAGAGTCTGCCATTGGAGAGTGAGCAGAAGGGATCCCCATTCCGGCTGGAATGCGGGGTGGCAGATTTAGCTGGAAAGGCAAGAGCCACAGATAACTTGTATATAGTTTAAGTTTTGTCAGCAAGCAAGCTGGGAGGGAGCCGGGGCAGAAGATTGCCTTCCAGGCGTAGCGTGTCTGAGAAGGGGCAGGAGGCCCTGAAGTGCAGCAGTAGAGTCAGCGGCAGCCTGGACCAGTGGACAAGCCACAGGAAAGGTCAGAGCAGTGAGGCGGCAGATAGGAGAGCCCCCTCGGGTACTGCGGGCGTGTGAATGCTTCGGGAGCTGTGTGAATCTCACTCCGAGTGACAACAATGTTCTGCAACTGTTGTTGTTGGGAAGACAAGAAAGTAAAGCCTCAGTTATCCCGGTCAGCAGTTGTCTGGTATGTTTTATAGTAAGACGGAACACCGCAGTGAGTCCCACGTCGTCTCTCCCCACAATACAAGAGAACTTGTAGGAGTGGCATTCACCACCCTTACACATGTTCATTCTTCCACCTGGTTTTCGGGCAGAACATGAACAAGGGGGTTGTGAAGGTGGCGGCTGAATCTGCATACCCGGTGGAAAATCCGACCGGTATCTTGTCTTTGCCATGTGATCGCACCCTAAGGGTACGTCGCCACGGCAGGCTTTTCGGTCGGATTTACATACAGTTTTCGGATTTGAAAACTGTCTGAAAACCAACCAGCAACCATCCCAATAGAATTTAATAGAAAATCCGTTCAGCAGTCCACACTGAATGGATTTTCCGGCAGACGTTTTTTTATATCGCCGTTCAGAAAAACTTCAAAACGTGAACATGTGAATGTGAACAGAGACGTCTAACCAGGGACAAAAGCCGTCCCTCTAGGTGCCGGTATTTTGTCTTCGCCTTGTGAACGCACCCTAAGGGGATGTTCACATGGCTTATTTCCGGGCTTATTTCGGGGCATAATTGCGCTGCAATGCGCCCCATAATATGTCCTGTAATCACAGTAATCATAGCTCTCATGGGTTATTCTCTATGATTACTTGCCATCGTGGGATAATGAAAGTGAACATGTTCCGCCTGGGCGGAAGATGGGCATGTCAGTGGTTGAAGGGGATGGGCGAATCCGCAAACCGCGGGCAGAACTGTCCTCCAAAACCATGTAAAAGATGACACAATACCAGCTGGATTCTTGTAAGTGCGTATTTTAGTCAAGAATGCGACACTGATTTTTAGAGGCAGATTGTTACCTATATACTGTATGGGAGGCGCTGTCAGTTTTTTAAAATTATTTTTTGTGTGGGGTTTGTTTTTTTTTTACAGAAAAAGACCCATGGGCGCATTTTTAGATAACTTTTCTTTGCTGATTTCTCCTGTAACTGGGGCTGGTATATAAGCCCTAGTAAGGGAATGTTCACACGACGGACTCTGTATCCCCATTGGAAAATCTTGTAAGTGCGTATTTTAGTCAGGGATACCACACTGATTTTCAGAGGTGGATTTTTCACCTCCTATATATTATATGGGAGGCACTTTCAGTTTTTTTAAATTATTTTTTGTGTGTGTTTTTTTATTTTACAGAAAAAGACTCCTGGGTGCATTATTAGATACAGGTTTTTTTTTATTTTTTTTTTTACTAATTTCTCCTGTAACTGGGGCTGGTATTCAAGCCCTAGTTAGGGAATGTTCACACAATGGATTTAGATGTTGAAATTTAAGCACCAAATCAACGTATCTTCATTGGAAAATCCGCGCTTCTAAGCACGTATTTCAGACGAGGATGCAACACTGATTTTCAGAGACGGGTTTTTCGCCTCCTATATACTGTATGGGAGGCATGGGATCCACTGCAAAGAATCGACGCGTCACTTGTTTTTCCGCACTCACAGCTAGCGAGTAAAACCTGTGTAGTATGAAATCCGACATGGTTTTACAAATAATCAATGTAAAATGAATTTGGGGCATTTTATGGTTGTATTTGACGGTTATGGTATGTTCACACAGCATATTTGCAGGGCGTACTTTGGGAGGAAATTGCGCTGCAATGTGTTCAAAGTATGTCCCGCAAATACGGTAAAATCATGGCACTCATTGAGGAAAGTGAAAGTCAATAGAAGCCGAGCTATAGAGCTGTTGAAAGTACGCACTGGCCAACGCATACTTTCAACAGCAGGCATATAGCGGCACACACAGGTACGTGCCACTATACTTCGTGTGAACCAGGCCTTACACCGTTCAACATTTCAAAGGGGGATTAAGGTGAAGAGAAAGGGAGAGATTGGAGGAAAGGAAGAGCAGAAAGGGTGGACAAGGCTTGAATTTGCGCAGTATCTAAATATGAGTTCATGGAAAGTCCAATGATGAAAATTCCTTTCAAAAGAGAAAGCTGTAAACGATGATGTTTGGTGTCAATGTGAGTGGTTAGTTTCTGCACTATGTGCCAGATTAACATTTTGGAGGGGTAGGAACGGGGGAAGGGGTTAAGAAAAAGCCGGCCCGCTGGCCCACTCGAGGGTCGACGGCCTGACTTGGGGTGTATCGTGACGTTGCGCTGCCTCCTAGGGGTGCACAAGGTCAGCCAGATACTGTTCCACAGTTAACCCCTGTCCACACGGGCACAGGGAGAACCAGGGAGGACGAGAGAACACTTTCCTCGTCCAGAATCCTGAACGGCTGCCACCAGTTTCTAGTTTAGTTATAAGACCGGTCCGTGACCGACTTATAACAAGGCCGAAACCAGCCTTGGGGTAGCTATATATTATAGACCGAGTACTAGGCGTGTGAGGCCGATGATCAAGACAGACTAACTCAGATTAAAGTTTATAGATTTAATTAGCCTTGGAGGGCACACTAGACAAAGATTTACAAAAGGATAACATATACAGGTAAGAGTCAGAGGTGCAAGTACAAGTATGGGTTACAGACAAAGGCAGTAAAATGTGTCCGGTTACCTTTGGTGCTCGGCCAGCATGGGGGGCTTATGTGGCCTGGCTTCTGCGTGTGGATGCTCCTGGAAATGCTCTTAGGTACCCCCCTCCATGGATCAACAGTTGAGCCAACCCGGGCTCCTGCTTATATCTGTGAGGGGACAGCCCACGTGGCAGCCCCCTACACGCCCCCACACACCCCTGGGACAGTCTATGAACTCCTCCCATTCTGGCCATGCATTTCTGACAGAAACACAAAAATGGACCATAACGTGTCAGGGCATTAGCACAGAACCAAGCCGATGCCACCATCAGAACCGGCTGGACCTACACTACGCCCGGGTACCAGACACCCCTATCCTATGGACTCCCTAGGTCCAGTTCTGGATATCTCGGTCCCCCTGCCTCATGCAAGCATGGGAGTAGTGGCTAAGTGTGCGGGGAGTTCCATATTTTAAGATATGAACTCGCCATGGACATTTTTTTTTTTTTATAAGGCTTTATTTATAAACATTTTTGAAACTCGTTTTTCATTTCAAGAAAAATTAACACATCACATCATATCAATACATTCTTTCACAGAAGCATTAGAGGTAGTACAGAAAACACAAAGATCAAACCTCTCTTATTATAAACAGTTCTTCATTTTAGCTCTTCTTATGCCTGTACATATTGATTTACCTGAAGTCACTTAATTAGGCAGTGTCATATGCATCCAGACAGGATGGGCTCTTGGAACATTAAACTAGCATGGATACTCCAATATGTCCTCTACAAACCTAGCAAAGGTTTTCCAGCATGTTTTCCGTACCTCTGGGCATGTTCGCCTCCAACTATATACATTGCCAATACTTCTATCACAACCATCACCTATCTCAATCATTCAGCACATTCATACCATTCCATCCCTGATCTGCCACATTCATTCATAACTGCTCACATAGTTAGTGCTGTGATCCAGTTACTCCAAACCATCGAGAATCTCTTAGGGATGCCCCTAGCAGCATAAGTGATCTTATATCTTGGTAGCTCTGCATTTACCAATTGTTTCCATTGTTCTAAAGAGGGCACCTTTGGAGGTTTCCAATTTAGGAGAATAGTTTTCCTAGCATAGAAGAGTAGTAACCTATACAGGGTCCGTTCAGCCTTACCTGGGACCAACTCCTCCACTAAGCCCAAAAGGCTATTGTCCGGCGAAAGCACGTTAGGAAGACCTAGTCTTTGATTTAAGAAATCATGGATCTCTTTCCAATAATTCTGTAGGGTCGGACATTCCCATGTCATATGAAGGAAGGTACCTCTCTCCGCACCACATCTCGAGCAGACCGCAGAAGACAAACATTTCATTTGATGTAGCCTGACTGGCGTAAGATAAACCCGATGAAGCCATTTGGTTTGAATCAACTGATCCCTGGCACTCAGAACTGACAGGCGCCAGGAGGCTTTCAGCTCCGATAGTGCCTCATTCGGCAGCGATGGAATATCTTGCTGCCACCTAGCCAGAGAGACTTCCAGTGGAGAGGTTTGACAACTCATAATGGCCTTGAAGATAGAGGACACCGGCTTCTGAAGGTCTTTCCTCCTCAAAATGGACTCTAGGTACCCATAATTGAGGTGGACCTGCGTTACCCCAAACTGGGCCACACAAGCATGTCTCAGCTGCAAGTATCTGAAGAAGGACCCTCTTGGAAGAAGGAACTCAAGTTGCATGTCTCTAAAGGATCGGAAGGCGCCTTCTCTATATAGTTGTGTAAGGTATTTTACCTCTCGAGTCGCCCAAAACCCATAATCTGGCAGGTTCAATAATTCCGGTAACTTTGCATTACACCACAAGGGGATAACCGGGGACCAAGCACTACCCTCCCCTCTATGTCCATATGGCTGAATAAAGGTTATCCATGAGCGTATAGCAGCATTCATTAGTGACGTGTAATAAACCTGTACGCAGTGGCCCTCTCTATATGGCAAGTTGGCGAGTCCTTCAAAGGACCCAACTAACGGCGCCTCCAAGATATGGAAGGGATTATTCTCACCTTCTCGAAACCATTGAGCAATGTGTGCTAGTTGAGCCCGCCACATACGCCATGGACATGTTATGAGCGGATCGCCTATAAATCTATATGAAATATCGGAGACGTGTCAGCTAGGTTGGATTCATTCAAGCCTTTGTTCTTGGAGTTGGAGAAGGCACATTTGTTCAGTGCTAATTAATGGAAATGAGGGTTCTTTTGAGGTGTCCACATGTCCTGCTGTGTTGGCTTCCTATGGAAGAGCATTTACAATGGGTCTTGGCTGTGCTGATTAACGTGTAAATTGAGCTTTCCTGGGGGGCTGGGGGCCATCTGTGAGATCTGGCTAGATGAAGTTGGAGAGAGAACTGTCATTTTGAGTGGATTTTCCTCACACCTCCCCCCTTTTGAGGGCGCTAGGGGGCAGCACCTCCTCGGTGCTCCCCCATGCGCCAGGCTGATCCCTCTCCCTGTCTGGACAACCCATCGGCGTTGCCGTGGTCTCGGCCCTTCCAGTGGCGAATGGCGAAGTTGTACTGTTGGAACGCCAGGCTCCACCGTAGCAACCTCCCATTGGTTCCGGAGACCGTGTGTAACCAGCTCAGAGGGTTGTGGTCTGTCTCCACAATGAAATGACGCCCGTATAGGTAGGGCTGCAGCCGCTGCAGGGCCCACACTATCGCCAGGCATTCTTTCTCCATGGTGGAATAGGCCACTTCTCTCGGCAGAAGCTTCCGGCTCAGGTACATAACGGGATGTTCCTGTCCCGTTGTGTCCACCTGGCTGAGCACTGCACCAAGGCCAAAGTCACTGGCATTGGTTTGTACTATGAACTGCCGGGTGAAGTCGGCGGCTTGTAGTACTGGGGAGCTGGACAAGGCGGCCTTGAGGGCGTGGAAGGCCATCTCGCAGTCGTTTGTCCAATCGACTATGGAGGGCAACCTCTTCAGGGTGAGGTCTGTTAGGGGCTTTGCCAGGCTACTATAGTGTGGAACAAACCTCCTATAGTATCCAGCAGTGCCCAAGAAGGACATCACCTGCTTTTTGGTCCTGGGGGTGGGCCAGGATGCGATGGCATCCACTTTTCCGGGCTCTGGCTTCAAGGCCCCCCCACCTACCCGGTGCCCCAGGTAGTGGACCTCACTCATGCCCAGCTGGCACTTTTCCGGCTTGATGGTCAAGCCTGCCTGGCGGATTTGCTCCTGCACCTGCATCAGATGCTGGAGGTGATCCTCCCATGTGGGATTGAAAACGGCTATGTCATCCAGTTACGCAGCCGTGTACCCTTCAAGTCCCTTGAGCAGCGTGTTGACCATCCGCTGAAAAGTGGCAGGAGCATTCTTCATGTCGAACGGCATGACGGTGGACTCGTACAGGCCGAATGGGGTGATAAAGGCAGAGCGTTCCCTTGCCTCACGAGTCAGGGGAATCTGCCAATATCCCCAGCTCAGATCCATGATGGTCAGGTACTTGGCCCCGGCCAACTGATCGAGCAGGTCATCGATGCGTGGCATTGGGTACGCATCGGTGACCGTGACAGCGTTGAGCCCCCTGTAGTCCATGCAGAACCGGGTGGTCTGGTCCTTCTTGGGGACGAGGACAACAGGCGAGGCCCAAGCACTGTTGGACGTCTGGATGACCCCCAGCTTCAGCATCTCGTCAATTTCCTCACGCATGTGCTGCTGCACTTCGGGGGAGATCCGATATGCTGAACGCCGGATTGGGGGGTGATCCCCAGTGTCCACGTGATGGAAGGGGTGGAGAGTTGCCAACAGCTGGGACCGTTGGTCCTCCAGGAGCTGTCCACAAATCTCCACATCGTCTATGGATCCACTTGCCCTGACCAGGGCGAGCATATCCAAGAGGGTCTCCGTCTCACCTACCTCGGGCAGATTGCACACGGGAAGGGCACATGCCTCCTGCTCATGATGCGCCTTCATCATGTTCACGTGGAAGGCCTTCCGCCTTCCCCGGTCGTGGTCCAGGGTGACCAGGTACGTGACTGTGTTGAGTTGCTGGTGCACGACATATGGGCCTTCCCAGGCTGCCTGAAGCTTGTCCTGTGGTACAGGGACCAGTACCCACACTTTCTGACCCACCTGGTAGGTCCTCTCACAAGCTTTCTGGTCGTACCACTGCTTCTGGTCGGCCTGGGCCTGTCACATATTCTCGTGCACTAACTGCATCAAGGCCTGCATTTTTTAATGGAAGCGCACGACATATTCAATGACCGACACCTCCGGGATTGCTAAGTCTCCTTCCCAGGCCTCCTTCACCAGAGCCAGGGGCCCCCGTACACGTCACCCATACAGGAGCTTGAAGGGAACGAAACCCGTTGAGGCCTGTGGAACGTCCCGGTAAGCAACGAGTAGGTGTGGGAGGTACGGCTCCGAGTCGCGCCCGTGGGTGTCGACCAACAACTTAAGCATCTGCTTCAGGGTGCCATTGAACCGTTCACACAGGCCATTAGTCTGTGGGTGGTATGGGCTGGCCACCAGATGTTGCACCTGTATCAGCTTACACAAGGACTCCATTAACTGCGACATGAACTGGGTCTATAGCAAATTGACCAAACTTTCTTTAAAATATTTTCTCCTTTTAATCATGAACGATACAAATAACAGACAACAGTCTTTGAAGTCATAGGAAAAGGTGCAATACTTATCGCATTAAAGCGTAGTCCATATTCTCAATGGTATTAGATATGAGGATAGCTGGAGGGCAGGAGCCGTCCGCACACCCGTGCGACGTTTCGAAGAATGAACTTCTTTATCAAGCATGCGCAGTGAGGTAAGTAAGCTACTTATATACCTTTCCAAATCACAGACATATACAATTATAAAAACACTTTCAATTCTAACTTTTCATTTAACCCTTTGGGGCTGAGAGTATCCAAGCTTACTATCCAGAATCTTTCTCTTTTAGTTAGATGTTCACTCAGGTTTATAACAGACTGACTTTTAACTCTTTCTAGTACGCACCATTTAAGTTCTGATACGTTATGATGTGCCTCGAAGAAATGGCGTGCACGGTTTTTTCATAAAATTTTTTTTTTATTGATTGAAAATCCGTTATCATTTTCTGTTTTTCCTTCTTTGTTTGTAAACCCGGGTAGCCGATCTATCTCATGAGCCGTATTCTCATTGTTACTTGTTTGCCCAAAATTGGGTTTCCCAGGGGGCATTTAAAAAAGATATATTAGCGCTGTTGACAGGTGGTATCCTCGAATTTTAATGGGGTCCCTTCATTATGATTACTTGACATCATATTAAAAAAAGAATTTTTCGCTTTGGGGGGTCTTTTTTTTTAGCTAAGGGGCTTCGAGGGGGTCCCAAATGGACCCCCGTTTTTCGAATTGTTTATGTTTTTTTTGAGAAAAAAAATTATTTTTTAACTCTCATTTTCTCATTTTTTGGGTTCTATAAGTTGGGACAATATTTTTGTCCTTTGGACGGTACAGAACTGGAACTTGGGTTATTTTGGAAAAATTAACAAGCCACTCCCCCGATAGAATTCTCCTCACTAAAAATAGGGAAACCCTCCACTATTTGGACGTAGATTCAAAAATGCAGAACAATAAATTAAAACATTGTTCTCAAAAAAAACAACAGAAATAAAAACCTTATAGACAAGTTATCATGTCCCCAGATATTTTAAGCATTCCTAAAGGGGAATATATCCGTGACGTGTATTTGTTTTAAACGACGAGCAATGCAAACAGATGCCCGGATAATGAAAAATTTTAAAACGAGGTTTTGGAAAGGGTTAACCTTGAAAAAATAGGAAAAGGGTTTTGCAAAAAAGTAGACAGGAATTTTTAATTTTAGGAAAAAAGATGAGAGGAGGGGAATAGAGTTACCATGGTCTTAATTGATAAAATGCAACAAATTTTAAAAAAATTAATAAATTTTCTGGGCCTTAAAGAGCATGTCCCCGATGGGTTTATTCAGGAACCACCAGTTCATATATCGAAAAGGACACACATTAGGCAAGCCTTATAAGCTCTGACTTTAAGAAAATCAACCAAAATAGACAGATGCAGCTACCCCCAAAAAAAGTGGAACGCATCCTGTTTAAACTGCCAAAACGCTTTTATTTTATTAAAGGCCAAAAATTATCATCCAACACAAGGCACCCCTATTAAAATTCGAGGATACCACACTTGTCAAGAGGCGGTAATATATTTTTTTGAAATCCCCGTGGGAAACCGATTCGGGCAAAACTTAGAAATGAGAATAGGGCTCAATAGCAAGATCGGCTACCGGCTTTAAAAACAGAAAAAAGGATAAACAAAATATAATCGTGATTTGCAATGCAAGGAAAAGTAAATTTGATGAAAATCCGTAGCACCCCATTTCTTCGGGGCACATCATAAGATCAGAAAAAAATGGTGCGTACTAGAAAGATTTTAAAAGTCATCTGTTAAAAACCCGGGGTGAACATCTAACTAAAGAAAAAGCTTCTGGATATAAGTTTGGGAAACTCTACCCCCAAAGGGGTTTTAAAGAAAATTAAAATTGAAAGTTTTTTTTAAAAATTGTATATGTCGGTTTGGGGGGAAAGGAAATAAAAGCAAACTTACCTCACTGCCAGCTGATAAAGAAGTTCATTCTTGAACGTCCACGGGTGGCGGACGGCCCCGCCCTCCAGCACCCTCAATCAAATACCATTGGAATATGGCTACGCTTTAATGCGATAAGTATTGCCCCTTTTCCTATACTTAAAAGACTTTTTCTTTTTTTTTGTATCGTTCGATTAAAAGGAGAAAATATTTTAAAGAAATTTTGGTCAATTTTTGCTATAGATTTTTAAAATATGCACTATGGAAGACTCCATTCCCGACTAAACAAACAAAAGGTGCTACGTTTGCTTTTAAAAATAGGTTATTTGTGTGTTTGAGACATGAACGGGCCCCCGGTCAGTGAGCATTTCCGGCGAAAGCCCCCCGAGAAAAAAATCTCCAATAAGGCGGGGGCCCTCCTTTTTCCCCCGAAGGGACGACAGGTTTTTAACCCTTCGGGTCCCGAGGGGCATGTTACTACGTCGTACGAACGTTTTCCTGGGCGCTGAATGGACAGGGGTCCAAAAAATCCCCAGCCACCCCCCTGAAGGCTCATCTATGTTTGGCAGAGGTACCTGGGGCTTTGGGCCTCCCCCCCCGCCTTCCCCACCCTTGACGGTGTCGCACAAACGGCATTGGGCAGCCACCAGTCCCCATCTTTGGGCAGAAAATGCGGCACCTTTCCTTGGTTTGGTGATCCCATTTTCCGCCATGGAATCTCGGCCTACCCACAACAACTCCCCCCCCTGAACGGATGGGGTACCCCCAACCGGGGTCCCTGGGCCACGCCCCCCGGAACCCACCGCCTGGTACACCCGTCCTTGGTCCCAACCACCCCGGGGTGTCTGACCAAGGGGGTGTGCCGCCTGCTCCTTGAAGCTTTCACGCAGTCTCAGCCGCTAACGCTGCCTGAAAACTCTCGACAAGACTGGCCAGAATGGAAGCGCCACGTAAATCTGGGGTTCCAGGGGGACCTATACCTGGCCCTCACCTACCCTGGGACTTACCGTCCGATGGGGGGATACGTTGAGCCCGGGGGGCCTCCTGGCTCCTGGCCCCCCCATGCGCGGACAGCCCACGACCACTGCAACCCCTGGTGGGGCTCCCCCCCCTTGGCTCTTTATAAGTCCCATCTGTTGGGCCAACAGGGGCCCCCCGACATCCTGTTTTGGGGGGGGCCCCCCCCTTGCCTTTCCTTGGGGCCCCCGCCTCACCCGTAGCAACCCCAAACAGCTTTCTCCCCCGTCTGCCCCGGGGTGTGGGAACCCTGCCTGTGGCCTTCCCCGGGGCCCGCTCACCGATGCTCCCCCCCACGTGTCTGCCCCATGTTTGTCCCCTCTGATGCCACACCAGAGGACAACAAATCCCAGCAGGCTTGCTGGACACATCCTGCTGCCCTATTGCAACCCGCTGACCTTATCTCCTCTCCACAGGGTGGAGAGGAACACACCATATCACCCACCCCCATACTCCCCTCAGTATGCATGTTAACAACATTGTCCACAATATTAACAGGGTTGGATGACACATCACACTTGGTGGGAGCAGACCTTGGGGCTTCAGGGGCCTCAAAACGGGCTACCAGCTGCCCCAAGTCTGTCCCTAACAAAATACTAGCTGGAATGTTCGGCGATACTCCCACATCCCGCATTCCCTGCCCGGCACCCCAGTCCAAATACACCCTGGCAATTGGCAGCGCCGGCACAACACCTCCAATTCCGGAGACAGCGCAGGTCTTTCCGGGTATCATGTCCTTTGGGGACACCAGCTCAGGCCACACCACAGTCATCTCCGCGCCGGTGTCCAAGAGTCCCATGGCAACAGACCGGCCTACGGTGACTGGCTGGTAGTTATCAAGGGGCCTTCCCCCACCCCACCCACACACAAAACATTGGGGGGCCTTGGAAAATTGGACTGGGACGGGCCCTTCTGGCGCTGGGGACATGCGGCCTTGAAATGTCCCGGCTGTTTGCAAAGGTGACAGAGTCGGGGTTCCCCCACAGATGTGGAAGCATGGGCTGGGGGCCCCCTGTGCTTAGGAGTACGGACAACTGGCCCTGCAGGCATCTTAACCCCTCTTTAGCTGGTGTGCTTCCTGGCCTCCGGTGCCCGATTGTTGGCATATTCATCCGCAAGGTTTGCTGTGGCGGGGGACTCCTCCGGTTTCCGGTCACGAAGATGCTGCTGGAGGTCCTCTGGGCAGTTCCACAAAAACTGCTCCGTGGCGATGAGCTCCTTCAGCTGCTGGACGGTGGTGATCTTTAGCCCCAAGGTCCACGTGTCGACTGCGCTCTGGAGGGCCCGCATGTGGTCGGCCCAGCTGTCTGTAGGGCCCCGCTGCAAACTCCGTATCTTCTTCCTGTACATCTCAGGAGTGAGGTTGTACTGCCGGATCAAAGCCTGCTTGACTTCCTCGTAGGTCAGGGTGGCATCCTGTGGGCAGGTCCCCGAAGATCTCCAGGGCTTTACCTCTGAGACGAGGAGTTAGAAACCGGACCCACTGGTCCTCAGGCACATGGTGCTGGCGGCAATTTTTTTCGAATGCCAGCATGAAGGTGTCCAGGTCTCCACCTTTATACAGCATGGCGAAGTCCTCCGCCCTTAACTTTGGGACCTGGGTCTCAGAAGGCTCTTGACTGGCCGGGGTGGACTTGGCCTTTTCCACTGTAGGACCTGTAATTGGGGGTTTCCCCGCTCCCGCTGACGTTCCTCCGTTTGCTCCCGACGTTCGGCAGCTGCCACCTCTATCCGCTCGTGACGTTCTGCAGCTTCCGCCTCTATCCGCTCGCGACGTTCTGCAGTTGCTGGGAGGGCTTTGTAGGCATCGAGGTCTCCAGCCTCAAGCTTAGCCAGGGCAGCTTGCAGGAGAATAGCTGAAGGTGAGCTGCCCACTGCGCCATTGACCACCTGTGACTGGCTCCTTGAGGGCCCGACATGGACTCCCCCTCGCCTTCATAGTCCACAGCCTGGTCTGGGCCGAGCTCCTCCTAGCTAACTTCACCGACTGTTTCCTCCGGGCCTACAGCTTTGCCCTTGTTATGACCAACCATCCTTGCAACCCTTGGTCACTTGACAAAAAAACTGCAACCTGAATGCACCCAAAACCTTGTATTTGCACTCTGATTTGTCTAGTGCTGAGTTAATTTTAAGACCCCAGCAGCAAAACCCACTGCTGGTAGTCCTTAGTGTTTGGGAGTACAGAACGCATACTCACGAACACTATTGTCTTGATCCCACCGCTCTGTCACCAATCTGTCAGGAAAAAGCCCGCCCGCTGGCACACTCAAGGTTCGTGACGTTGCGCTGCCCCCTAGGGGTGCTCAAGGTCAGCCAGATACTGTTCCACTGTTAACCCCTGTCCACACGGGCACAGGGAGAACCAGGGAGGACGAAGAACAACTTTCCTCGTCCAGAATCCTGAACGGCTGCCACCAGTTTCTAGTTTAGTTATAAGACCGGCCCGTGACCGACTTATAACAAGGTCGAAACCACCTTGGGGTAGCAAATATATTATAGACCGAGAACTAGGCGTGTGAGGCCGATGATCAAAGACAGACTAACTCAGTTTAAAAAGTTTATAGATTTAATTAGCCTTGGAGGGCACACTAGACAAAGTTATACAAAAGGATAATATATACAGGTAAGAGTCAAAGGTGCAAGTACAAGTATGGGTTACAGACAAAGGCAGTAAAATGTGTCCGATTACTTTTGGTGCTCGGCCAGCATGGGGGGCTTATGTGGCCTGGCTTCTGCGCGTGGATGCTCCTGGAAATGCTCTTAGTACCCCCCTCCATGGACAACAGTTGAGCCAACCGGGCTCCTGCTTATATCTGTGGGGGGACAGCCCACGTGGCACCCCCCTACACGCCCCCACACACCCCTGGACGGTCTATGAACTCCTCCCATTCGGGCCCATGCAATTTCTGACAGAAACACAAAAAATGGACCAAAAAAGGGGCAGGGCATTGGCACAGAACCGAGCCGGTGCCACCATCAGAACCGCTGGACCTACACTACCCCCGGTACCAGACACCCCTATCCTATGGACTCCCTAGGTCCAGTTCTGGATATCTCGGTACCCCTGCCTCATGCAAGCATGGGAGTAGTGGCTAAGTGTGCGGGGAGTTCCATATTTTAAGATATGAACTTGCCATGGACCAGTTATGAGCGGATCGCCTATAAATCTATATGAAATATCGGAGACGTGTCGGCTAGGTTGGATTAATTGAAGTCTTGTTCTTGGAGTTGGAGAAGGCACATTTGTTCAGGCTAATTAATGGAAAGAGATTCTTTTGAGGTTCCACATGTCCTGCTGTGTTTGCTTCCTATTGAAGAGCATTTACAATGGGTATTGGCTGTGCTGATTAACGTGTAAATTGAGCTTTCCTGGGGGGGGCTAGGGGCCATCTGTGAGATCTAGCTAGATGAAGTTGGAGAGAGAACTGTCATTTTGAGTGGATTTTCCTCACAGAAGGTAATAGGACGACGAGGATGCACGAAGCCACCAGATATCCAAGTATTGAGACCACCATGTTGAGAATTTAAAATATGGGTTCCCAGGTCTTAAAACATTATCTAAACCCTATTCTTTGGATAATGTAGCATTGACCCAGTCCATGCATAAAAGAGAAGTCAGTTTTTCTAAGAATATCTGCAAAAAGAAGTCGTTAATGTGTGGCTGGGGCAGCATGGCATTCCGAGGGCGGTTCCCCAAATAAAGCCCAAGCTGGAGTTAACGAAATGTTATAGGGTAAATGTGTGTTTGCAAAAAGTAAAATCCTATTCCAAAATGTTTGGATTAGGGGACAGGACCAAAGATAATGGGGGAGGTCAATCGATTCCCCGCACCTTGAGCACTGAGGGTCGGGTATGTTACCCATGGGAGGGAATGTAGCTTGTATACACAATTTTTAGAAACATTTCCTAGCATGATATAGATGGGATATGTTTCAAGGTTCCGGTAGGACAGCGTGTAATAAGGTCTGTGGTGAGATCTTCATCAAAGTCAGTCAAGTGCTAGGTCTACTTGTGAGTGTGTCATAATCTAATTGTTGTCACAGGGGAGTGTAATAGCCGGTAACTAAGCCTTTGGTGTCCATTGTTGAGGTCTGCTTGGTACATAACAAGTCATCCCAATCCTCTTCCCCCAGGGACCTCAACACCTCCGAGACATAACTCTGGGTTTATTGCAAATGAAGTGGAATTGTTCGGAGGCCTGTGAAAGAGTCAAAGATGTACTGGTAGTGGAGTTTACTAGGTCAGTGGCCCCCAACCTTTTTTCCAGCAGGGACCAGTTTTATGGAAGACAATTGTTCCACGGCCCAGTGGGGTTTAGTTATCCGGGGCGTGGTTATTAGGGGCATGGTTATGGAGGGCGTTGGAGTTTTAGAATCACACACACACACAAAAAACCACAATAAAGTGTATACATTTAGGTGTATCGTATGGGGTAACAAGTATTTTATAACTGCAGACTCATTGTCAGCTCTGTGGGTCAGTATTATATTAATAATGCTGACCCACAGAGCTGACAATCAGTCGGTAATTTGATCAACTCTGAGGTCAGCATTATACATGTATATAATATACATATGTAATCAGCTCTGTCATTATAGAGATATATGCCACCTGTAGTCATTGATAGATATGCCCCCCTGTAGTCATTGATAGATATATATGCCTCCTGTAGTTATTAATAGATATATAAGCCCCTTGTAGTTATTATAAATATATGCCCCCTGTAGTCATTGTAGAGATAGGCCCCCTGCAGTCATTGATAGCTATATATGCCCCCTGTAGTCATTGTAGAGATAGGCCCCCTGTAGTCATTGTAGAGATAGGCCCCCTGTAGTCATTGTAGAGATAGGCCCCCTGTAGTCAATGTAGAGATAGGCCCCCTGTAGTCAATGTAGAGATAGACACCCTGTAGTCAATGTAGAGATAGGCCCCCTGTAGTCAATGTAGAGATAGACTCCCTGTAGTCAATGTAGAGATAGACCCCCTGTAGTCAATGTAGAGATACACCGCCTGAAGTCATTGATAGATATATATGCCCTCTGTAGTCATTATAGTGATATATGCCCTCTGCAGTAATTGGATAGAGAGAAGCCCCTGTAAGTATATAGCCAGGCTAGTTAAAAGAAAAAAAAGTTACTCCTTTCCTGATCCCCTGCAGAGATGCTGCATCCGGCGAGACCCAGCGGCGCAGGAGGTGTGACGACACTGCTGCATCACACTCCCTGCGTCACTGATGTGTAGACACGGCACTCACTGAGCGCCATATCTACAGCGATGGGGAAAGCAGGGACGGTAATGAACCGTCCCTTTCTCCCTGGTGATGTAGCCGCACACTGTGCTGCTAACTCTGCACGCAGAGCAGATGCTGGCTGCCTGGACTAAAGTCGACGGGCGGTCGGCATCATGAGTAGCCCGACGCCGCGGACCGGCAGAGGATGCGCCACGGCACGGCGGTTGGGGACCCCTGTACTAGATCTTTTACTCTGAGTAGGCAAAGAGCCGCCCAAGAATGGAAAATTTTGTAAGAAGCCATTTTGAAAGGCTCAGTTATTTAGGAAAGTCAGATATAAAGAAATCTGTGCAGTGCAGGCCCGGACTGCTCACAGGGCAAACCAGGCATTTGCCCGGCGGGCCGCTGGGGTCCGGGCCGCAGGGCTGGCTCGGATCGCCCGCCGAGGGGACCAGTGTTTCCCCCCGGCAGGCCCCGAGTCCCGGCGCCGGTATGTGGCGCGCTACAGGGGCCGCAATGGTCGCATTAGCAACCGGACCACTGTGGCAGGGGGCCGACAGGCCCCCCTCGTCACACGGCTGCACGGCCGGGTCACCGACCCAGCCATGCAGCCATCACGGCCGCCACCTGCTCCGTGCGAGCAGCGGCTGAGGCTGAACAGCCGGGATCTTCTGATCCCGTCTGTTCAGCTCCCAGGAGGCCGCGGGGCAGGTGCGCGATGTGATGACGTCATTGCACGCCCGCTCCGTGTCCCGGACACTGCTGCCGGCGGCCCCCCGGGGAAGAGGACAGAAGAGGAGGGAAAGACATCAGATAAGTATTGTTTTTTTTTGTTTTTTTTAAACTACTAGCCCTGTCTAGCTATATACTGTCCTGTCTGCCTATATACCTGCCCTGTCTGCCTGTATACCAGCCCTGTCTGCCTATATACCTGCCCTGTCTACCTATATACCAGCCCTGTCTGCCTATATACCTGCCCTGTCTGCCTATATACCAGCCCTGTCTGCCTATATACCAGCCCTGTCTGCCTATATACCTGCCCTGTCTGCCTATATACCTGCCCTGTCTGCCTATATACCAGCCCTGTCTGCCTATATACCAGCCCTGTCTGCCTATATACTGCCCTGTCTGCCTATATACCTGCCCTTACAAATCCCCTATTCTAAAATCTAACTTTTATTTTTAAACTTGATTAAATTTTTTTATTTTTTTGGAATATACTCACTGGTAGCTATTCCATTCGCTTAAGACGATCTTTCCCTATGCTTGCTCAGCCCTCTTATTCAGTCAATCAGTCAGGGAAGCGTCCCGAAAGGGTCGGCCCAACTTTAAATGACTGGCCCTACTGTCCCTCTCTTATGTCTTTAAATTTAATTATTTACCAAGACAAGTCTCCTGCCCTGTCTGCCTATATACCTGCCCTGTCTGCCTATATACTGCCCAGTCTGCCTACAATCTGCCCTGTCTACCTATATACCAGCCCTGTCTACCTATATACCAGCCCTGTCTACCTATATACTGCCCTGTCTACCTATATACCAGCCCTGTCTGCCTATATACTGCCCTGTCTGCCTATATACCAGCCCTGTCTACCTATATACCAGCCCTGTCTACCTATATACCAGCCCTGTCTACCTATATACTGCCCTTTCTGCCTATATACCAGCCCTGTCTGCCTATATACCAGCCCTGTCTGCCTATATACTGCCCTGTCTGCCTATATACCTGCCCTGTCTGCCTATATACTGCCCTGTCTGCCTATATACCTGCCCTGTCTGCCTATATACTGCCCTGTCTACCTATAAGTGGCCCTGTCTATATACTGGCCCTGTCTGCCTATATACTGGCCCTGTCTGCCTATATACCGGCCCTGCCTGCTTACATACCGGCCCTGCCTGCCTACATACAGGCCCTAGCTGGCTAATTACTGCCCCTGGCCCTACCTGGCTGGTTACTGGGTGCAGCCCTAGCTACCTGGCTGATTACTGGGGCAGCCCAGCTACCTGGCTAGTTACTGGGGGCAGCCCCAGCTACTTGGCTAGTTACTGGGGGCAGCCCCAGCTACCTGGCTAGTTACTGGGGGCAGCCCCAGCTACCTGGCTAGTTACTGGGGGCAGCCCCAGCTACCTGGTTCGTTACTGGGGGCAGCCCCAGCTACCTGGCTAGTTACTGGGGGCTGCCCCAGCTAGCTGGCTAGGTACTGGGGCAGCCCCGCTTCCTGGCTAGTTACAGGGGGGCAGCCCCAGCTACCTGGCTAGTTTACTGAGGCAGCCCCCAGCTACCTGGCTAGTTACTGGGGGCAGCCCCAGCTACCTGGCTAGTTACTGGGGGCAGCCCCAGCTACCTGGCTAGTTACTGGGGGAAGCCCCAGCTACCTGGCTAGTTACTGGGGGCAGCCCCAGCTACCTGGCTAGTTACTGGGGGCAGCCCCAGCTACCTGGCTAGTTACAGGGGTAGGCCCTGTCTACCTACCAAATTAATGGAGGAAGGCCCTGTTTACCTACCTAATGGGGGTCTACCTATTTACATGCCACTTATCTGACATTTTTTTAATTTCTAATTTTTAGGGTCTAACATACGCTGTTTGGGGAATTGATAGGAAAGTGCTGGAAAAGAGAGGAGTCTAAGATGTATTTGTGGTAAATTCTACAGGGACGAGTAGTGACCACTAGAAGAGGACACTGCATGCTGTACCGGACAGAGAAAGAAATGGAAGGGAACAACTCATCAGGGAAGACATCATGGAGGTTTGGGCAGATGGAGAAGAAAAGGAGAAGAGAACAACTCCCATCATGATGACGCCTCCTGTGAGTCGCTGCTGTCAGGGGTAAGTTTACTTCTGTGCTGAGTCAGTGCTGTATTCATGTGATGGTGACCTGACTACTGGGGGTGTGATTGGGGGGGTTGTAGGTTATGTTGGTGCTTATGTAGTGTCAATGGGGGCTTGTCCCGAATTGTAAAGCAAGCGCACACTCTGTGATGAGGGGTTTCTCTGCACCACTGTTTCTTTCTTGCTTGTGTGTAGGCTGCTTTCACACGGAGCGGTTTTGGTGCATTTTTTGATGCATTTTTTGTGCAGAAATGTACAGCATTAACTGCTCTGCCTTTCTGCACAAAACCGCACCAAAAACACATAAAAAATGCACCAAAAACACATAAAAAATGCACCAAAAATGCTCCGTGTGAAAGCACCTTACAGTGTAGTTTATTTTAGAAAGTGGCGAGGTGCGAGAACAAGGGGAATTTTTTAAGCGGATATTGTATGTGGGCTGTTGGGGCTTAGTGCCAGGGCTGATTTTTTATTCCCAGTCCGGCCCTGGTGCAGAGAGCCACAAATGCCTACGGGCCACGTTCCGGGACCGCCATATTGATATCACTAATGGGTTATCTTTGTAGCCCATGGGTAAATCTGAGAAAGGACTATGGAGAGTATCTGTGAGGGAAGTGGAAGTGATCAAGGCACTTTCTAACATAAGGGGCGTAAAGTGAGACGTTCCATTGGAGAATTTTAATGTTGGAGGTTGTACAGTCGGATATCTGGGAAGTTAACACATGTAGTTTGTGTTAAAGGGGTTGTCTCACTACAGGGATCGCTGCTTTTTATGTTAAAGATCTTGCAAAGACAAGTCACGTTGCAATATGTGTCCTTTAACAGTGTCCTACCTATTCCTAGATATCCCCTCTTGTATGGGCTGCATCAGCTCCTTAGGTCGCTATAGCTACAGACCTGTTTGATCCTTCATTATAGGCTGCCAGCACTGGTTGCTATAGCTACAGACCTGTTCCATTTCTCCTGATAGGCTGCCAGCACTGGTCGCTATAGCTACAGACCTGTTCTGTCTCTCCTGATAGGCTGCCAGCACTGGTTGCTATAGCTACAGACCTGGCTTCTACTGCAGCCTAGTGGAAGCCAGTAAACACGCCCCTGAATTCAAAATGAAACCAAAAAAACAGGACTGAGGGGAGAGGAATCGATGTAGAGAGACAACTCCTTTAAGTACGGTGAAGCTGATGCAAGGTTTTTCATTGTGCCAAATAAATGTGCATTATGATGTTTCAATCGCCTTTGTACCTCTGGGGCGGAGATGTATGGGGAGAGTGTTAATGAGGGATAGAAGTCGATAGAAGTTCTTTATTTTCAATAAAGAAGAGAGTGGATTTTTCCCAGGATAGTGCATCTCTTTGCAGTGAGTCTAAATAAAGTTGAATGTTGGTAGAATAGAGTTTAGTGGGATCTCTAGCAATTTGAATACCTAGATATGCGAGTGCTCTGCTCTGCCAATGAAGGGGGAAATTTCGGGACCAAAGCGGTTAGAAGTAAGGCTTTTGATTTGATGACGTTCATCTTGTCACCAGTTACAGCGCCATCTCCTGTAATCTGGGCTGAAGGGTTAATTGAGGATGAGAAGTGACTAATAGGAGATCGTATGCTAAGGCAGTGACTGTCACCTCCTCCGATCCAAAATCAATGCCCTCGAAGCCATTCCAAGAATGTATGTCTTAAGAGCATACTTGTCAACTTTTGAAGATGGAAAAGCAAGAGATTGGAAGTGGCGGCGCGTGCAAACGATTTGCATGGCCACGCCCATCTTGTTGGCGGACAACACCCCTTTGAAAAAGCCACACCCACTCAACCTAACTGCATAACGGCTCTGGAAGAAAACCAGGTTGTTGCCCCCACTAGCCAGGTAGTGCCCATTATAGCCATGTAGTAGCCCCTATAGTCAGGTAGATGCCCCTTACAGCCAGGTAGATGCCCCCTTGAAGCCAGGCAGTGCCCCCTAAGACCAGGTAGTGCCCCCTTGTAGCCAGGCAGTGCCCTTTGTAGCCAAGTATTGCCCCCATTATTTAGGTATTGCCCCCTAAGGCCAGGTAGTGCCCACTTGTAGCCAGATATTGTCCCCATTAGCCAGGTATTGCCCACTTGTAGCCAGGTATTGCCCCTTGTAGCCAGGTAATGTCCCCTTGTAGCCAGGTATTGCCTCCATTAGCCAGGTATTGCCCCCATTAGCCAGGTATTGCCCCTTGTAGCCAGGTAGATGCCCCCATTAGCCAGACAGTGCCCCCATTAGCCAGACAGTGCCCCATTAGCCAGACAGTGCCCCTTGTAGCCAGGTATTGCCCCTTGTAATCAGGTATTGCCTCCATTAGCCAGGTATTGCCCCCATTAGACAGTTATTGCCCCTTGTAGCCAGGTAGATTCCCCCATTAGCCAGACAGTGCCCCTTGTAGCCAGGTATTGCCCCTTGTAGTCAGGTGGATGCCCCCATTAGCCAGACAGTGCCCCTTGTAGCCAGGTAGATACCCCCATTAGCCAGAAAGTGCCCCCCATAGCTAATAAAAATAAAATCTACTTTCCTCACCAGGCTCCCTGCGGCACGGCCAGGTCCAGAGGCTGCCGACTGAGTAGTCTCAGCGTCGCAGGGGATGTGAGTGCAGCCGAGCGTCACACCCCCTGCGACACTGAGGTGTGTGTACAGTGCACACCGGGTGCTGTACATACACGGGAGAAGGCAGGAGGGGAATGATTCCTCCTGCCTCCTCCATGCACAGTGAGCCTCGCCGGGCGGGTGAGCGGCCGCTTCACCCGCCTGTAGGAACGGCCTGGCGGCGCCAGAGTAGCGTCCTGACGCTACTCCGGTGCCGCGGTCATTTAATGAACCCCTGCTGACTGTTGGCGGTGGGAGGCTCACCGACTCTGCCGGGGTGACGGGGGGTGACCCCCATTAGCGGAAACCCCCCGCCAAAAGCGGGAGAGTTGGCATGTATGCTTAAGAGTGGATCCAATACAAGGTTAAACAGGAGAGCAGATATGGGGCAACCCTGTCTAGGCCTTTATGGCGTACGATAGGTGTAGAATGAAGGCCATTAGTTGATAATCTAGTTTGCAAAGAGATGAACTGTAAGAAAATAGCACCGAAATTTCGGAAAAGGAGTGAAGTGTTAAGAAAGCGCCAGGAAATAAAGTCAAATGTATTTTCTATGTCAAGGCCAAGGAGGAGCGCGGTTGGGAACTTGGTTTGTTGAGCCTGAATTATGGCTGCTACGGCTGCTAACACCTTTTGTGAGCTGTCTGCCTTTTATAGGCGCAAGTTGTGAGGCTGTTAAAAAATTCAGATTAAAGGATTGTAATCGATCTGCCGTGTGATGTTCATTGATCACATGGCCTCTCCCTACATTACATCACACTCAGTTGGTGTGCTTTGAAGCCAGGCTCAGCTAAGGATCACACCACTGTAGTGGACGAGACCTCAGCAGAGAACGATCTGGCTGCTTTCACTCTTTTCCGCCTGTAGTTTGCAAGTGAATAGAAGTAATTACATTAAAATAATTACAGGGGAAGGGGAACGGTTTTGTAATTCATGCTTATTAAAAATTATTAACCTGTCCTTTTATGCAAAACCAGGCAATTAGCTTTCTCTTCCCTTCCCACCTATCCCTTGCAATGAACCTGATGTTCATTGATCACATGGCCTCAGTGAACATTTTGTCATCACTTAGTGGGTGTGTCAGACTCAGCTCAGCTCAGCTCATGACCTGAGCAGAGAATGATCTCACTGCATTCACTCTTAATCAGCCTGTAGTTTGCAAGTGAATAGAAGTAACTACAGTGGACGTGGGAACTGTCAGAGTCCTGCTGGTAGAACTTAGTAACGGGAGCAGAGGACAGCAGTTCAGAGCTGGGGGGATGTGTAATGCTGTCATGATAATAATGACTGCAGCTCTGTACAGTTTACACAGTGACTCATGAGTCCTAGCTGTCATCTTGATTATGACAGAAAGTACAGATCTGGTGATATTACACTCTTATGTCTGCACAATGTTTAGCAGTGATAACTGGAGGAAAGTCATAGATTGCAATGCAGTCTGGTAGTTGCTGGAGAACTACTGAAACTCCCACAAGCAGGAATTTTGACTGCAAAAAGTGGATCGTATGATAGATAAATAAAAAGACAAAAAAAAGAAACACATGAAGGTCGTGTAATATCTTTACTTTTCAATATAAGTACTGTTTATGGTGTTCTACGAAATCTTTAAACTCCTTGATAACCCATTAAAAGGCCTGAACATTTTTGTCATGGTGACAGAAAGTCTTGAAAGATAAGAATGTGCGAGCCTCTGACTGTCACAGTGCGCTGCTTACTTTATGCTTTAAGGATTTTTTTCTTTATCGGCATAATGCAAAAATTTAGTTATAGCTCGCCTTCGTTTGTTGCCTTCCGAAGACGTTGTTCCCCCTAAACAATGAGCTTGTTCAATAATGGCAAGATCCATGGGGAGAGATAAGGCTAAGGCTTTAGGGAGGTCAGCAGCCAGGAAGGTGTTCAGGTGATCCCACTTCACGGATACCCACAAATCTTAGATTATTGCGGCGACTCCGATTTTCTAAGTCATCTATTTTTTTAGTGATTGAAAGGTTGCATCCTGTGTCGTGAGAGTTGGTAAATGTGGAGATATCCGACTCGTGTTGGGAAGTTCTGGCCTCCATTTATTATTATTATTATTATTATTATTATTTTAAAGCGCCATTGATTCCAGGGCGCTGTACATTCGAGGGGGTTACATACATTACATAAGTCAAACGAGTACAAAGATAAATGAACAATGACAATTGGCACGACAGAGGGAGAGAGGACCCTACCCGCGAGGGCTTACAATCTACAAGGAGGGGGAAAGAGACAGGAGGTGGGGGCAGACATGTATGAGGGGGAAGTAGTGACAAGTTTAGTGAAGGTTGTAGGCAAGCCTGAAGAAATGGGTTTTCAGGTTACTTTTGAAGTTGGTGAGAGTGGGGGAGAGTCTGATGTGTTGGGGCAGTGAGTTCCAGAGTGTGGGGGAAGCACGAGAGAAGTCTTGGAGACGGTTGTGTGAGGAGCTGATAAGGGGAGAGCAGAGGAGAAGGTCCTGTGAGGAGCGGAGATTGCGTGAGGGGAGATACCTGGAAATTAGGGCAGAGATGTATGGAGGGGAGAGGTCATGGAGAGCCTTGTAGGTCATGGTTAGTAGCTTGAAATGAATTCGCTGGGCAATGGGAAGCCAGTGAAGGGATTGGCAGAGGGGAGAGGCAGAGGAGTAGCGAGGAGAGAAGTGGATAAGATGGGCAGCAGAGTTAAGGATGGATTGGAGGGGAGCGAGGGTGCTAGCTGGGAGGCCACTGAGAAGGATGGTGCAGTAGTCTAGGCGGGAGATGACGAGGGCAGGGACCAGCATTTTTGTGGTGTCATAGTTGAGGAATGTTGCATTACGGTTGTGGCTGGAGCCAAAGCAGAATTGAGGAGTGCAGCAAGCCTAACCTTTTATCCACCATAGGCATGAGCAGGTGTGACACGGCTTGAGCAACTGCAGCTGTTGGAGATAGATGAGTCTGATGGCGGGGAGCGAGATGTGCTAGTCATGGTTGACTCTTGGGAAAAGGCAGGGGGATGAGGGACCTCTAAGGGCTGAAAGGTGGCTATTTCTTGTGAGAGAGTTGCTGTCAGTACAGAGGATCATCCCCCTAGCTATGGTTGGTACCCCCCAGAATCATATTGTGCAGGTTAACCTCTGTACTCTGCAACTCAGAAGATAAGCCGCAGGCATGATCTTTAGGGGGTGCAGGAGATGGAGTTTAGTACTGTCATGTTTTTTTGTAGTGTTTGGACTAGGTCAAACTCATTGGACTACGTCGGACCAGTGTTGGATACATTTTGGATACTTATGGGGCAACTGTGGGCTGGTATTTTTAGGATGGGAAGAGACCAGTATTAATCGATTTTCCCACTCTGATAGCTGTTGGTTTTACCTTGTCCTGTTATTGAAAATTGGGGGACACCATGTTGTTTATTTTTTTCAAAAATCATTTATTGAGAATCCAAAAATGGGCAACTCCTGTAATCATATACTCACCAGTCTTCTGCTGCCGGTCATCTACAGAGCAATGACGCACTATCCACCTAACGCCCCCTCTTTTACTCTAAACCCTTTCTACCCCACTCTAACCCTCCATCTTGCACTGTAAACTCCCCCCTTTTAACCTTCTCTTTCATGCTAAACCACCCCCATAGGGTACTTGACCACTAGAGGGCTCGATCGTTAGTACACCCTTCTGCATGGTATAAACAATGCAAAAGAGTGTACAAAGATGGCGGTTCTAGCACTTTCCATCTGCGGCAGGAAGTGTTAGAATCGCGTATATGATGGCGATGGAATCCTTCACAAGGCTTCTAGCCACCCTGTTAACAGACGGGCACCCCGTGATCTCTTGCGGCACCGTTTCTCACTCATTTTGATGCCTGGATTGCCACTGCATCTAAAAGGTTAAACAGCAGAGTTATACAGCCAGCTCTGTTCCCTGCTGTTACCGGCGGATGTCAACTGCAATTAGAAGCTGGCACCTGCCTCCTATGTGATTACTGAGTAATCCCGCTACAAAGACTCTTACCGGCACTATGAAGTATCCAGTCTAAAAATAAAGTTTGGTCTGCACATCCAAAATAATTTTTTAGAAACCTGAGCATAGGTGCACACTGGTGTGGCAGCAAAATGCAAACACAACAGAATATCAGCAGCTCAACTAGCACTAAAAACAGTCAAAGGGAACATAGGAATTTTGGGGAAAAGCATTTCTGCTACTTTTAAATACATGAAAACTTGAGGTTCTTAGTGCACATATTTTATCAAAACTGTAAGGCCCATCTGACACGGCAAGGAGACCTCATTACTGATGGGAACCTACTCTACCTCTCTTGGTGTCTGTTCAAACAAATGTAGACTAAAAACATCAAGTTTTCATGTATTTAAAAGTAGCATATATGCTTTTCCCAAAAATTCCTATGTTCCCTCTGTCTTTTAGTGCCAGTAGTGCTGCTGATATTCTATGATGTATCCATACGTCAAATGACGGTAAGGGGTTAATTCCTGTGAGACACCTAAAGGATTAACAAACTTCCCAAATTCTCTTTTGAATACTTTGGTATCTTCCATTTTCAAAATGGGCCGAATTATGATTGTGTATAACATACAGGACCCTTTAAGCCACGTCAGAACTGAACTAGTCTCTAAACAAAAGTTTTGTAAACTTTCTCAAAAACCTGCTGCTAAGTTTATTGGTCTTCTAAGATCCTTAAAGGGGTTACCCGTGAGTTTAAAGATTTCATAGAAAACTATAAACAGCATTTACAGTATAATGAAAAGTAAACTACTACCTTCATCTATTTCTTTTCTTTTGCCCTCTTATTCATCTATCATAAGATTCACTTTTTGCAGTGAAACATTCTGCTAATGGAGGTATTGGTAGTTCTCCAGCATCTTTCCTACAAGCCCCAGACTGCACGGCAATATAGGGCTTCCCTCGTATCACTGCTTGACCATTGTGCTGACATTAGTGTGTAATTATAGATGAGCAAACAGTAAAATATTCGAGTCGAACTTCGAACAGTAGTAGTGTTCGACTCGAACTCGAATCCCATTAAAGTCAATGGGAGAAGATGTTCGGGTTAATTTTTATACCTATACAGGTGAGGAGAAGCTGGAATTAACATCCATAACAGTAAACTGGATCCGTGGAATAACAAGGAAGACAATTTGGCTCTAAGAGTGACAGAAAAAAATTGAGAGGCTAAAATACTTCATGCCTTTCAATGGCGAACTGAAAAGATGAGGACAGCTTGCAAGCAGGGGCGTAGCTATAGGAGGTGCAGCGGTAGCAGCTGCTATGGGGCCCTGCATCCTGAGGGGGCCCAAAAGCCCCTTTGACACATAAGAAGACACCGGTATTGGAAATGGCACATGGTAACTGGCAGGAGCCCCATTTCACTTTTTGCACCAGGGCCCAAGAACTTCAAGTTACGCCTCTGCTTGCAAGCTTTGTACATGTAATATATGTGGTGGCAGCAAGAACATCCCAACGGGGAACATGGAGCTTCAGTTGGCAGGGTCGTAGTTAAAGAGGGTGCAGCGGTAGCAGCCGCTACGGGGCCCTGCCTCCTGAGGGGTCACAAAAGCCCCATTGACAGATAATAAGACACCGGTATTGGAAATGGCACATGGTAACTGGCAGGGGTGCCAATAGGGCAGTAGTCCTGACAGGGGCCCTAATCAAAAAGGGGCACACTGATATGTTAAAAAATAGAAAGTAGTAATGGGTGGGGGCCTCATTTGATTTGGCTGTATGGGGCCCTGAAACAGTTAATAGATGACTGATGGCAGCCCTAGAGGGGGCCCATTTCACTTTTTGCACAAGGCCCCAACAACTTGAACTTACGCCTCTGCAGACTGGACTAGTGTAGACGGCAGTACCCTTGGTGGCACCGAGAACATGGCAATGGGGAAGATGGAGTATAATTTTCACCAACCAACCACTATTTAGAATATATTTCTTTGTATAGGAGAATTGGAGACCGTGTGTTATAAAATGATTTCACCCCCAATACTGCAGAAACAGAACTTTTGGGCACTGAGTATAATTTAACAATTCCAAGCACTCTGTATAATATATATTCATGTATATGAGAGTTAGGTGTTATGTGATCCTGCAAATATCACCAAATAACAGCTTGTGGGTGTGGGAAAGATGCAGCCAGCAATACCAAACTCCCTAACTATTGCTGTCTATGAAGAGGTGTAAGCGGGTGATTGATTTGGCGGCAAGAAATTAATTACAATTAGGCAGAATGTATAAAAAATTAAAGGTTTATTACATAGAGAAATAGAAATGATACTTAGCTGGCAGTTACAGATGTTACCAATGCATAGTTCTCGCACACACAGTGAAACCGGGAAGCCCCTTCGGTACTGAATTTACCCCCGAATCGCACGATGACACAGAAAGGGGGGGGGGCTTGCTGGGCGCATGGCATGCCCCAACCGAAGCTCAAACTCTCACTAGTTCTCCTGACTTTTTATACTAGTCAGAGCAGTCTCCAATAACTGCAGAATCCCCAAAAATTTGGGTATCTCTTATCCCAGAGTTGTCTAGTCCACATTACAACAGACTTCCCAATTACCTGGCCCTCCATATCTGGTGTGATATAATAATACTTGAGCATTATGTAATAGTATCAGCTATGATCTGTATGGGTTCTGAGCAGTCAGGGAGGGGTCACCAAGGTCAAACACTGTGAGCAGAAATAGACTCTTACACACAGCAAATACAGTGATTATACTGGATACACTCTAATATATATCTTAATGAGACAATAAGATGTATATATATTTCTATATCACATCCTATAAGACACACACTGTATACCGTAATATACACCCTATTACAAGAGGAAAATGCTATCTATGTCTTGATTCCATAAGCTTGCTGCACACCCTCTAACTAACTGCCTAACTAATCTAAATAGCAGCTTTTCCTGTCTAAAATCGCTATTAACCCCTTAACGACCTTAGACGTAAACCATACTCCAGGTCATTTGGGGGTTCACGCACCTGGACGTATGGATACGTCCTGAGGATCGCGCGAACTCTAAAGCGAGTTCGCGCGATCGGCGCGGGGTGTCAGCTGTATATTACAGCTGACATCCCCCAGCGTCGGCCCCGCCCCCGGATCGCGCCGGGGGGGGGGGGGGGCGGTTAACCCCTTAATTATCGCGACGATCGGGTCGCAATAACTAAGAGAGACGCAGGAGGAGATCGCTCGATCCGTGCAGCTCCTGCCCTCTGACAGACAGCACGGAGGGCACAGAATGCCTTCCGGGGTTGTCTGTGACGTCACGATGCCCGGGCCCTGCCCTGTGGGCCGCCCGGCATCGTGACTGACAGTTGTCATAGAACCAGTCATAGCAACAAGCTATGCAAATGATTCCTATTGAATGAGAGATCTAAAGATCTCTCATTTTAAATCCCTATGGGGAAAAGTAAAAAAAAAATGTGAAAAAGTGAAAAAAAGAAAAAAAAAGTGAAAACAAGTAAAACCAAACACGAAAAAAAAAATAAAAACACGTACACCGCCCTTTTCCCTTTAAAAACGGCAATCCCCCCCAAAAAAAATCAAAAAAAATAAAGTACCCTATTTGGTATCGCCGCGGGTGCGTAACGACCCCCTATAAATCTGTCATGTTATTTAACCTGTCGGTAAACGCCGTAATAAAAAAAAAAAAAAAAAAAACACAAATTAAGTTATTGTTCATCCCGCGCCATAAAAGGGAAAAAAAAAGCGTAAAAAAAACTCCTAGAAACGCCAAAGTTGTCCCAATTAAAATCAGTTCATCCCGAAAAAAAAAAATCCTTATAAGCTTGTATACGGAAAAAAAAAATGTATAGCCTAGAAGACAGCGTGCAAAAATATTGTTTTAACACTAAAAACACCTTTTTTTTTTTTTTAAAAAGTGCTTCAACATAAAAAATAACTATAAAAAATAGGGTTTATCGCCATAATCGTAGGCCCAAAGGTAAAGCTAACTTATCCGGTATGCACGTGACCCTGTTAAAAAAAAAATAAAAAACTATAGGATTGCAGTATTTTCTTCACCGGGCCTCCAAAAAATGGTTTTAAAAGCGATAAAAAAAAGCCTTTCCCCCCCCAAAAATGATACTAATAAAACGTAAAACTCTCTCGCAAAAAACAAGCCCCTACACACTCAAAAGAAGAAAAATTTAAAAGTTAGGTCTCGGGACTTGGCGATGCAAAAACGTATTTTCCTGGTTGAATAAAAGTGTTTTTATTGTATAAAACAGTAAAACATAAAAAATTACAAATTTGGTTTTGGTGTAATCGTATTGACTGCAGTAAAGTCCATGTATATATCCCGTACGTGACCGCTAAAAAAATTAAAAAAAAAAACACTACCAATATTGCGTATTTTGTTCAAAAATCTCAGAAAAACCTTTAATAAAAGTGAACATAGCATCATATCACCCCAAATGGTCCCAAAATAAAAACTTAAACCCAACCCCGCAAAAAACAAGCCCATACACGTCTGCACCAGCAAAAAAAAAAAGTTATGGCTGTCAGAATGGACAAAAAAAAAAAAGCAATTTTTATAGACGTTTTTCTACTGTTAAAAGTAAAAAAACAGAAAAAACTATATAAAATCTAAATTGAAATTGTACCGCCCCCAAGTAAATTATCACATCATTTACACTGCGGGGGGAAATGCGAAAAATTGAAACCAAAAAAAAAAATGACCCAAGCGTTTTTCCTCCCCCTTTTTTTTTTGGGCCCCAATGCTAAAAAAAAACTATGGAACATCTGTGTGCCTAAAATGCGAATTTGCTATCATCTCATGAAAAACTTTGAGACTCCGGTTCACAACATGATCAGAAAAGTTTAAGCTGCCCACACTTTCAAAGTGGTCTCAAAACGGGCGTCTATTACTTTACCCCTCAATCGAGCCAATCAGGCCTTCCTGGGGGTCAACCCCCATTATTTAGAGAGAAAAAAAAAAAAACCCCACCTGCAAAGCTGGCCCCTTTTTATGGACAGCCTGTGAGAGTGGGCGGGGACAAAAAACCCCAAAAAGGAAGCACCCCTTCCTTCCTATAGGTTTAAAATCAATGTACACAAGTAAAAGTATGTTTCTGCACACAAAACATTTCTGAAAAACGTAAGCAACCGGGTGCCATGGCGGGCTGCGGCACACATGTAATTATCATGTAACACACAGGACCGCCGCCGCGGGGAAATTTTTGCAAAAGGGCAAACACTACGTCGAAATCCAAAAAAGCTTTTGCTATCTACATACATGAAAAAACTTTTAGACCTCGGTTACATATAGATCCCGACAGTTTAAGCGCCCCGACTTTCAAGTGGGGCTCAAATCGGGCAGTCTATCCTATCTTTTCCTCCCATTTTATTTCCCATGCTTAAAAAAAAAACTAGGAACATCTGTGGCCAAAATGCAGAATACACCCCCAATAGATCCCTGTGGGTGTTGAATCCAAATGGGCGACTTCTGGAAGGTTTTGCCTGTTTCTCTACTTTGGGGGCTTTGCAAATGCGAAGGCCCCCCCAAAAACTGGTTCCAAAAAAACCCAATAGCCTCCCTCCCTTATACGCCCCTGCCATGCGCCCAAAAACTGTTTTTCACATGTTTGGGTATTGGCGAAAGGGAAGAAATTGCTTAACAAGTTTTAGGGTTCTTTTTTCCAGGATTCCTTGTTATATGAAAACATTTTAAGCTAAAATTGCAGATTATTGAAAAAAAAATTTTTTTTTAAATTTTCCCAAACCCCTTATTAAAAAAATTTTGAAACACCGTGGGGTCTTATATCCCAATGCACCCCTGGATATAAATTTTTTAAGGGGTGTAGTTTCCAATAGCGGGCATTTAGGGGGGTTTATTAATTTTTTTCACCTTGGGTTCCCCAAAACCCGAAAAAGGCGCCTCAATAAAATCGTTTTGAAAATGAGATCCCCGAGTTTTGTAGGTGTCCCCCCTATTTTGGGGCTTTTGGGGGGCCAAATAATGCATAGGGCCAATAGGGATATCTCAAAAAACAGAGACCTGGGGGAAAATTGATATTTAAATTGCATTTACCCAGTCACATTTTCCCTATTTCCAGTGAATAATGGGTAAATATTAAAATCTGCAAAAAAAAAAAGAAATTTTAAAATTTTTACCTCCACTTTTCTTTAATTTCTGTGAAATATTGAAGGGATTATCAAATTTCCCAAATAGTGTTGTAAATAATTAAGGGGTTTGTTTTTCAAGGCATCACTTATGGGGGTATCTAACTTGCAGGCCCCCAAAGCCACGTCAAAAAGGAGTGGGTCCCTAAAAAAATGTATATTGCAAATTTTCTTGAAGTGGGGAAAAAAATACCCCAAATTTAAGCCCCCTAATGTCGTAAAAAAAAAAAAAAAAACATTTTAAAAAAAATGCCAACCTATAGTGGGAATTGGTTTTGATGCTGTTAAAAACTTTTTGTGGGGAAAAAATTTCTGGGTTTTCACGCAGAAAATTTTGCAAAATTTTAAAATCCAAAATTTTTTTAAATTTTCATGAAATTTTGATATTTTTTAAAAAAAGGGGTTGTTGGAAAAAAATTTTTTTACTAACTTAAAAACCAAAGTGTCACGGAAAAACAATCTCGAATCACTGAATAGGTAAAAAATGTCAAAAAGTTATTCTCACATAAATTGACACATGTCAGATTTCAAAAATAGGGCTGTGTCAGGAAGGTCAAATCAGGCTGGGTCCTTAAGGGGTTAAACAAATCTTGTGCATGCATGCAAGCAAGCAGATAGAGAGCAGTCTGTACCGTACAGAGAGTGAGCTGAAAATGGCGTTCAGAAGGCAATACAGTATGATATATATTACATATACAATGTATATCAAAACGGTTCGATCAACACTATGTATAATCCCCCCAGCTATGTACTTGCTGTCATAATAATGATGATAGCTAGGACTCACGAGTCACTGTGTAAATTGTACAGAGCTGCAGTCATCATTTTCATGACTGCAGTATACAAACCCCCAGCTCTGAACTGCTGTCCTCTGCTCCCAGTACTAAATTCTGTCAGCAGGACTCAAAGACAAACAGTTCCCCCTCACTGTAGTTAGGCCATGTTCACACGGCGGCTTTGGACGCGGTTTTGGCCGCGGGTTCCGACGCGCTTTCCGCGGCCAAAACCGCGCCCAAATCGTGCCCAGTTTATTACATGGTTCCTATGGGAAACCACGTCCTTGCCGCGCGTGTTGGAGAACTCTCCTGTCAACTCTTGACAGGGAGTTCTCAGCGCGGTGGCAACGGGGTGTTGCCGCGGGCGTCGCCCCAAGCCACGCCCCACCCGCGCCGAGACCACGCCCAGCGCCCGCGCCGCATACCCGCGTCGGGAGAAGCGAAGGTCGGACGAGGTTTGGCCGCGGGAACCGCGGCGAAAGCCGCAGCCGAACCCGCGGCCAAACCCGTCGTGTGAACGGGGCCTAACTCTAATGTAATTACTTTTATTCACTTGCAATCTACAGTCTGATAAGAGCGAATGCAGTCAGTTCGTTCTCTGCTCATATCACACTCACTAAAGGGGAGTGTTCCTGAGCTGAGCCTAGCTTCAAAGCACACTGAGTGATGACAAAACGTTCACTGAGGCAAGGGATAGGTAGGAGGAGAAGACAAAGCTCTTTGCCTGGTTTTGCATAAAAGGACAGGTTAATAATTTTTAATAAGTACAAATTACAAAGTTTAATATAATACAATTATGAGCCCTATAACGAAAAGTTCCCGGAGAACCCCTTTAAAATAATTAGAGGATTTCTCACAAATGATGCCAACATAAAGTAGACGTGGTAATTTCAAGATTTGAAAATTGCTTACTTTTCCACGATTTCTGTAAATTTCAGATTTTATTATAAATAAATGCAAATGCTAACCAAAATTTACCACTAACATTAAGTACAACGTGTCCCGAAGATTCACTTGGATAAGTTAAAGCATTCCGGACTTATTCCCACATAAAGTGACATATGTGATATTAAAAAAATGGGTCCGTAAAAGGGGTATTCCGGAAATCAGGGCTGTGGAGTCGGAGTCGTGGAGTCGGTGGCTATTTTGCAGGAGTCGGAGTCGTCATAAAAGGGACCGACTCCGACTCCCAAAATATATAATAAGTTGGTCCAGTTAGTTCGATGCAAAGAGCAAGAGGAATTGGGTCCGGTCAGTGCTCCTGCTCCCATATCTTCAGCCTTATCACATGAGGAGTGTAAGTGATGACATGGAGCAGGCAAAGCGCTGCCCCAGGGGAAAAGATCCCACTCCCAGGGCAAACAGATTTCAGCAAAATTTTTCACCTGTTTTCAAAGAAGTAGAAGAGTTCAACCATTCATCAAAACCGACTGTGGCTGAGGCAATTCCTTTACACCCTGACATTGTTAGAGATGTTGCCCCTGTGGTCACTGCTTTGCCCCCAACCCAAGTTAGTGTAGAGAGGCCGTTCTCTATCCTGGAAATAATGAGATCAGATGTGAGGTCATGTATGCAGGATCTGATGGAGGAAATACTATTTCTCAGAACAAATTCAGAGACTCCACAAATGTTCCTGCAGTATTTTGCATATTTAAAAAAAATTTGTGTCCTAAAGTCATATCCAATAAATATATTTTACACTGACAAGCAAAATGGTAACAATGTTTTAAACTTTTGACTTTCAGGCTCCATCTCTCACCATCCACTACAGCTTTGTACATGAGGCTACTGTAATTTTATATATATATATAGTCATCTTATCTATCTTATACATAAATGTGACTTGCAAGTATTTAGCATCTGCTTAGTTCTGCAGATTCTTTCCTGTAACTGCATTGTTACTGTTTTGCTCCTAAAAATTTAAATGTTAATTTTTATTATTTTGTTAGTATTTGGGAAATCCACCGTTGGCTTTCAGCTCTTCCTGAATCCTTCTGGGCTCTGAATCAGATTCAAGCATATCCTGACCAAAATCTGATCCCAGGTCTCTTCTACACATTCCCAATGTTGGTGCAGACTGGACTTGGATACAAATAGAGTTTTTTCTTTCAGTTGTCCCAACAAGTGTTCAAAAGATCAAAACATTGTTACCCTTTAGCTTGTCAGTGACTGTTCTACCTAAATAGCTTGATTATTGTATCATAAGGTGATAAACAGCCGGATGTGACCATTTTACTACAGTAAAGTTATCACTTAAACAATGCGCCAGTGTATGAGGGAGTCAGGAGTCGGGAGGTTTGGAAATGAGGAGTCGGAGTCGGGGCTTCGGCTTGCGACTCCACAGCCCTGCCGGCAATCAGACAAAAAACTTGAAATAAGGCTACAGGATCATTACGCACACTATTTATAGTTACCTTTTTGTCATACTGTTGCACCCTATTTGCTCTTCCATAGAGCATCAAGAGTAGGCGTGGCTTCAGCAGCAGCCAATGTGTGTATCAGACTAGAGTTCCCACAATGCATTGCTGACCGTTACAATAGGTAGTCTGCTAGAGAACAAGTCTCCACCCTTCTTGTGCATCTCATATTGTGCCCCCTCACTGCAGAGCCATCACCATAGTTCCTAGTTACAGCCTCTTAAATCTTCTGCTCACAATCCTGTAACACCTAGCACTGGAACTGAGCATGCCTGACCAGACTACAGGTCGTATCCCTTGGAAACAAGCTATACACCTCACATTTTGGAACAGTAATTGACAAGTGATTATGTTTGAAACTACTAAAGATATTGAATTTCCAATTTGGGATTTTTTATTGTACACATATTTTTTGTAGGGTCAAGTTTTTTATAAAAAATCCCCTTTTTAAAAGGGAATCGGTCCCAAAAGATTTATTGAGAGCAGGATGTGATAGAGGGAGGAAGCTGAGCTCTGTGTATATGGGTTATTTGATAAGGAGAGGGGCTGAGCCTGTGATATAAGGGTTTTATGTAGAGGAGAGGGGGCGAGCTCTGTGATATATAGGTTATCTGTAGAGGAGAGGAGCTGAGTCTGTGTATACTTGGGTTATCTGATAGAGGGATATAAGCTGAGCTCTGTTGAATATATTGGGTTTTTATGGATTAGTAGGAGAGAAAGCCTGAGTCTCTGTGATATATAGGGTTATGTGATAGAGGGAGAGAGCTGAGCTCTGTGATATATAGGGTTATTGATAGAGGAGAGAGCTGAGCTCTGTGATATATAGGGTTATATGATAGAGGATGAGTATGATGAGCGCTGTGATATATAGGTTATATGATAGAGGAGAGGAGCTGAGCTCTGTGATATATAGGGTTATATGAGAGCGGAGAGGAGCTGAGCTCGGTGATATATAGTGTTATGTGATAGAGGAGAGAAGCTGAGCTCTGGGATATATGGGGTTATATGATAGAGGGAGAGAAGCTGTGTTCTGTTGTATATAGGAGTATATGATAGAGGAGAGAAGCTGAGCTCTGTGATATATAGGGTTATATGATAGAGGAGAGAGCTGAGCTCTGTGATATATAGGGCGATATGATAGAAGAGAGGAGCTGAGCTCTGTGATATATAGGGTTATATGATAGAGGAGAGGAGCTGAGCTCTGTGATATATAGGCTTGAAGAAATAGGGAGTAGCCAGCTTCCTCCAGCACACCAGGCCAGGTTGAATTAAAACGTCCAACTTTATTAGAAATCCAGTAAAATCATCGTAGATGGTAAAAATCCAACGCTTGCAGCTACATTTTGGGTGCAGATGGGGCCCTCCAATGTGACAATGGCCCGACCGTTTCGGAACAAGTGTCCTTAGTCGTAGTCTGACATACAATGACTGGGGGAGAACAGAAAAAAAAAAAAAAGAGAAAGAGAAAAAAAAAAAAAAAAAAAGGGGGGGGGGGGGGGAGGATAAAAAAAAAAAAAAACCCCCCCTCTCTCGTTTTATAAAATGCATCATTTAAACTTTTAACAAAAAAAAAAAATTAGTTTATACACGAACAAATCTATTGCCATAATTACTTTTTTAGAAAAGGGTACATATAGACAAAATGATAAGTGTATCCTGCGGATATTCAGTCCCGCGGGACCTAGTGCCTAATTTGAAAATCCATCCGGGCTCTTTTCTAGCAGCCCGCGATGCCAATCTCCCCCTAGGTGGAAGCAAAAACCCTTTTTAATAGCACAGAAATGAAAGATGTAGGTTACCTTTTGGATATCTGAAAGTGTTTGAAACCTTGAACACTTGAAGCATCCTCTCTAAAGGCCTCTGGAGGCCTTTTGATCCCGGGCTTTTAAAGGGGCCCGTGTTTCTCCCACTATTGGAACGGGGCAGTTACAAAAAATAGTTTTACGACGTCTTGCGTTGCATTGATATAATTGTTTTTCTAAAATTTATTATTGGAAAAAAAAAACAAATGTTTTTGGGTTTTTAGGGATATTTGCAAGCAGACATTGGTGTGTCCGCATCCCTGAAAAACCTGTGTTGTTGCCAATTTTTTTTAGGGGAAACTGTGTCGAAAAAGTGGGGGAAAGCAAAATCCCAAAGTGGGGCCCTTTTTGAGACAAAATCCATGTTACTTTGAAGAAGATCTCGCTGTATGAATGGGGTTGGATGGTAAATGTCTTTGATGTTTTTAATTATGTCATTGACTGCGATTTTAAAGTGGTAGAAAATGTAATGTATTTTTTCCGTTTTCCCCCCTTTAGACCTTCCTTGATTTTGGGCACTGTGGGAATTCCCCCTTGCTAATCCTTCCTCCCTCGGCATACACTGGCCCCTCTTGGTTCCTTTTAAACCCCATGATGGGGAATTTCTTCACGTGACGGGGGAATGATCCGCACGCAACAATGAGTTGCGCGCAGTGGGTTTGTGGTACGGGGATACTTGTACTTTTTGCCTGCTAACCCGTTAAAGTGAATCCAAGTAGTGGATGTTTGTTTTTCCTTAAACATGGAAATTTTTGATTCATGGGGGTTGTTGCCCCTTATTCAAAAAAGTCCAAAGTTGGGGCATCATCCCCCCACCCATCTTTTCGTGCTCCCGTTATAAGAAAAAGGTTTTTCTAATGTATTTAAATTTGCATATAATCTTTATGAGTAGTTTTGGGAAATTAAAGATGGGTAACATAAAAAGGAAAGCACATTACAGAAGGATACGAGAAAAGACTAAGGAAAGAGTGAAAA
This sequence comes from Phyllomedusa bahiana, assembly GCA_025379985.1. Classification (NCBI taxonomy): domain Eukaryota; kingdom Metazoa; phylum Chordata; class Amphibia; order Anura; family Hylidae; genus Phyllomedusa; species Phyllomedusa bahiana. The sequence continues at coordinate 50,716 of JAODAL010006995.1, forward strand.
TTTTCAAGTTCAAAACAATAATATGCAAAACACAAGATTTAAAAAACAGTTATTTCGTAAGCTTAGTCTCTACGTAAAGAATAAAATATGGTGGGGGCTTAACACTTTAAATTTTATTAGAAAAAAAAAATGATTCCTGAGGCCCGCGAATAAAAAAAGGCTATACGGTTTTTTTTGAGTCTTTTACGTCGTGGTTTTAGATATTAACAGTGCTCCCAAAAAACTTATTGGTTTAAACATTAACATGAAAAAATTTTCTGCAGGAAATTAAAACCCAGGAAGGCACACGGCCGAGGGGTAATTCCAAAAGAGGCAACTTATCCTGTATTTCTAAACAGAATGAATGAAAATATCAATAAGTTGGAGAATGATATTATTGCAATAAAAAACCCGAAAATTTTTCCCTGAATAAAGGGGGTATGAAGGAATGAAGTATATGTTTGGAGAAGATCCCATGCTTATAACACCCCGAGATCAATATTAAGAGGGGAAGAATATCGCAGAGGTAGAACTCAATCCAGAAGAGTCAGTTTTTCAGAGGTGGAATCCTCGTTTTAAAAACTCCGGGCCCCTCGATAAGCTTCAGATAACAGTTCCAATGGATCGGAACCTACGCATATGAGATACCCCTCAGAGCGTACTACACAAGGGGTCTTGCAGCACTCGGCCATTAGTCATAATAAACGTCCAGGAAGAGGAGGTTCAAAAAACGCCAGAGGCGGGCGGGGCGGAAACATCAAACCAAGAAACTTACAGATGATACCGTGGGCTTTGCGCCAAGAGCGGAGGACCTAAGCCCAGTGGTCAATCTATCCAGTCAAATCCTGTCAGAAAATCAAATGCGAGTTCTAGTAAAAGGGTTTTGGGTTTTTCGAATCAGCCAATTTGACTTTTAACCCCTGATAGATGTAAACAGGTTCTCTCGTGTAGTGACACTGAAAAAAACATTTTTCTATAATAGAGACTTCTGCGAATGAGGAGAGTGTGAACAGTGCTCTAAATAATGCCAGTATAACCCAAGCAGGAAGCTTACCTCCAATTTCTCCCTTCTGGGAATTAAGTAATTTGGTTACGTTGAGATTATTAATGTCTGAGTCTATTGAAATAAATGATAATCCTATAAATTTCAAAGGTAAAAATAATAAATTTTATCCTGTTGGTTCACGACCTGCGGGTCTGGATATTTTCCAAGAAAGGGTAGAGAAAGATCTTACGTTATTACATTCACAAATTCAAAGTGTAAGACACAAACAAAATATCACCCGTGAGGAACGTAAAGCTTTATCTCAAATTAAAAACAACAAAGATCTAGTAGTGAGAGCAACGGACAAAGGGGGAATCAATAGTAATTTTGGATAAGGAACTTTATCGTAGAGAAAATTTAAAGATGCTATATGATCAAGACACTTACTGTAAATTACAAAAAGACCCCACCAATGAGTTCAGAATTCTTTTGAGAAGTTTATTGCAGAAAGGTGTGTCGCAAGGCATGTTTTCCCAAGAGTCGGCAGATAAACTCTTTGTAGAATATCCAATAACACCTATATTTCATTCACTACCAAAAGTCCATAAGGACATATTTCCTCCCCCTTTACGTCCAATAGTGGCAGGCATAGGCTCATTACATGAACAACTGGGCCAGTGGGTGGACACCATATTACAACCTTTGGTAGTGAATCTACCAGGGTATCTTTGTGACACAAAACATCTAATTAATAGTATTGAACAAATCCCTTGGGATTCAGAAATACAGTTGGTTTACGTGTGACGTGGTTGGTCTGTATTCTTGCATGCCACATGATACTACTATATCATGCTTATCTTACCATCTACAAAAATATAGTGGATTTTCCATGAACAAGCAAAATTATATTGTTTTGGTCGTGGAGTATCTACTATCACACAATTATTTCATGTTTGATTCTGAATTTTTCTTGCAAAAGAGAGGGGCTTCCATGGGGGCTCGTTTTTCCCCCTCCCTGGCCGGCATTTTTATGTCGGTCTGGGAGGAGAGGTATCTCTTCTCTGATTCCCTTTCCCTTTTTCCCCCAAAATCATTCTGGTTTGGGTGGTTTATTGATGACCTCCTGATGGTGTGAGGGGGGGGGGGGAGTGATGTCCAAGCTTTGGACTTTTTTGAATATATGGGCAACAACTCCATGAATCTAAAATTCACATGTTTAAGAGAAAGACAAACTATCCACTACTTGGATGTCACATTAACAGGTTATGCAGGCAGGAATGTACAAGTATCCCCGTACCCAAAACCCCGGCGAACCATTGTTGCGCGGGAGTAATTCTCCCAGTAGTGATAGTTACCCCCTATGGGAATTAATTAGGTCTTCAAATTTAGTATGAAACAGCAGAGAAAAAATTTTAAAAACGGATTATGCAACGTGATTTTCCCCTCCCAAAATTAAATGTTTAGGCTAAAAGAAAATCAGATTTTGGAGAGAGTTCTTTATTGCGGACAACAAAAAAAACATAAATTACAAAAAACTTAAAATTTTCAACCACTTGCAGTCAAGTAAAAATGACATAATTAAAATCTCAAGAGAATTTACCAGTCCTATACCCAAATTCATACACGAGATTTCTTCAAAAAAAAAAAGGGTTGTCTCAAAAAGGGCCCTATTTTTAGGATCTTGCTTTCCCCCACCTTTTGTCAGCCCCGTTTCCCCCTAAAGAAAAATTGGCAATCAACATCGGGGTTTATGGATGCGGACAAAAAATTTTCGCTTGCAAATACCCCCTAAAAAAACCAAAAATTTTGTTTCTTTTTCCAATAATAAAGGTTTTAGGCCAGGTTCAAGGGCTTAAAATGGGCCGTATTTGGGCCCCCGTAATTACGCGCCGAAGTGCCCCAAATTTTGGGCCAAAAACCCCCCCTTCTTTGGGAAAAATTTAAGTTCTTGAGAACTGGGGTTTACGTCTCCTCTGCCCCGAATCCCCCCGGGGGGGAAAATTCCCCCCGTCACTTTTTAGGGGCTTTTGGGCCCGCTAGCTGATAGTCAAGGGGCCCGGCGAAGTGGGCCCCTCTTACTCCCCCCCCCCCCGCCCCCCCCCCCCGCCCCAAAAACGGCGAATTGCGGGGCAAAATTTAAAAAGTCCCCCCAATTAACCCCTTTTTGAAACATAAAACCCCCCTTTAGGATAAACAATTTTATAATTGCAAAGAAAGAAGTCGTAATCTTATTTCTTGTAACAGGCCGTGTCCAAAAATTGGGGAATGCAACCACAGGGCCTTTAAAAGTCGGGACAAAAGGGCGCCTCTAGAGGCCTTAGGATGGATGCTTTCAATTTTTCAAGTTTTTCTAAACATTTTTTCTGTACCCATAAAGGTAATCAACTTTCTTTTTGTGCTATTAAAAAGGGTTTTGTTCCCCACCTGGGTGGAGATTGGCTCGCAGGCTGTAGATAGGGTCCGGAGGGATTTTCAAATTAGGCACTGGATCCGGGGGGGGTGAATATCCTGCAGGATATCACTTACATTACTATTCTATAGTGACCCACTTCTATAAATAATTAGGCAATAGATGTTGTTGGTATAACTAATTCTTTTTTTTTGTTAAAATTTTAATTTGCATGTTTTTAAAAAACGAGGGTGGGTTTTTTTTTTTTTGTTTTTCTCTCCCCCCTCCCCCCCCCCTTTTTTTTTTCTCCTCCCCGGGCTGGACCCCCAGGCTTCCCTTTAAAAAGGCAATTGTCTTGTATTCAGAAAACGACTAAGGGCCCCTTTTTCCAAACGGTCGGGCCCCCTTGGTCAATTGGGGCCATCATGCGCACCAAAAACTTAGCTGTTAAGGTTGGATGTTTTCCCTACGTTGATTTTATGGATTTTTAAAAAAGTTTTTGGGCGTTTTAAAATTCAACCCTTGGCCTGGTGTGTGGGGAAGTGGTACCCCTATTTCTTCAACCTTTGTTTTTAGGGGTTTTTAAACCCCCCCTGGCCGTGTCCCCGAACCAAGTGTGGTTTTAGGGCGAGTGAAACCAACATTTGTTTTTGCGTGAAATTTTTAGGTTTATAAGGAGGAGAGGAGTGAGTCTGGATATATAGGATTATAGATAAGGGGGGAGGATGAGCTCTGTATATATAGGGTTAATGATTTAAGGAGAGGGGACTCATGATAATAGGGTTAAATTTAAGAGGAGAGAAGTTGGCTCTGGTAATGGGTTATATGGGGAGAGAAGCTAGCTTGTGTATTTGGGTTTTAAAGATAAGGGAAGGGGACCTATGATTTTAGGGTTTTTATGAAAAAGGAGCTGGTCTGTGAAAAATAGGGTTATTGAAGATGAGCTAGTCTGTGATATTTTTGGGGTTAAAATGATAGAGGGGGAGGAGCTGGCTCTGTATATTTAGGGTTTATATAAGGAAGGGGGTGAGCTCGGAATTAAGGGTTATTGTAGAGGCTGACTTGGGTATATAGGGTTATATGATGAGGGAAAAAAGGGAGCTCTGTGATATATAGGTTATATGATAAGGGAGGAGTCTCGTGATATTAGGGTTATATGAAGAGGAAAGGAGCTGAGCCTGTGAAATTAGGGGTTAAAAAGATATAGGAGAGAAGTGAGCTCTGTATATATTTTGGGTTTTTATGATAGAGGGGGTGAGTGGCTTGTGATATATAGGGTTTTTGATAAAGGGAGCTGAGCTCGTGATTATAGGGTTTTAGTAGGGAGAGAAGCTGAGCTCTGTGATAATAGGGTTATTGATAGGGAAGGAGCTGAGCTCTGTGATATATGGGTTATATTTAGAAGGAATGACTGAGTCTGTGATTTATAGGGTTTTAGGATAGGGAGAGGGCTGACCTGTGTATTTTAGGGTTTTATGGAGAGGAAGAAGATGGCTCTGTGTTTTATAGGGTTATTGTAGAGGAAGGAGCGAGTCTGGTTATAAGGGGGTTTTATATAGAGGGGAAAGGGGCTGAGCTTTGTGAAAATAGGGTTTATGATGAGGAGAGGAGCTGAGCTCTGTGATATATAGGGTTATTGATAGAGGAGAACTGAGCTCTGTGATATTTAGGGTTATATGATAGAGGGGAAAAAGCTGGCTCTGTTTAATTTAAAGGGTTTATATGATGAGGAGAGAAGGGCTCTTTTATATATGGGTTATATGATAGAGGGAAAAAAACTGACTCTGTTATATGGGTTTATATGATAGAGGAGTGAGCTCTGTGATATAGGGATATGATGAGGGCTGAGCTCTGTGATATATTGGGGTTTTATATAGAGGAAAAGAGCTCTGTGTAAATAGGGTTAAATGTAAGGGAGGGGCTGAGCTCTGTGATTTTATGGGTTATATGTAAGGGGGGCTGACTCTGTGATAATATGGGTTTTTAGATAAGGAAGGAGGAGCTCTGTGATATATAGGGTTTTTTGATAGAGGGAACGCGACCTGTGATATAAAAAAGGTTTTTTGATAGAGGGGGAAAAGCTATGTTTTTGATAATGGGTTATTATAGAGGAAGAAAGCTGAGTTGTGATTATGGGTTTTATGTATAGGAGGAAAGTGAGCTCTGTGATTTTTTGGGTTATATGTTAGGGAGAGAAGCTGAGCTCGTGATATATGGGGTTTTTGATAGGAAAGCTGGCCTGTGAATATGGGTTTTATGATAAGAGAAGCTAATTATATTTTTTGGACAGGTTTTTCTGAAAAAAATTGGGAAATCTGAAATACTGTGCCCCCCTCCCCTACCTACAGTTTTTGACAGGTAATTGTACAAATGATACATGGAAACGTCAACATTTTAGATCCTATTGTTCTTTAAAGGGGTTTTTTTGCCCCCATGTAATGTTTCGTGGGATCCTCCAAAAGGGTATTTAATCATTTTTTCTAAATATATTTTATTAAAAAAAGTAAAAAACTTGAGCTACACATTTCTAAAACCCCCTTGGTTCCAAAAACTTCCCCCTGTCCCCGCCCCCAGGAGCAAAAAGGCCGCGCTTGCGTGAATCATTATTGATGACAGGCAAATGAATGGTTTTTTGGCCCCGGGTCATATTTTTTTTTTTTTTGTATACAGAATAATAGCTGTAGTGTTATTAGCCCCTCTTTATTGATGAAAAGTTTCAATTGTGGTTTAAAATAGGTGTTTTTTTTTTTAAACAAAATTTCACAAGTTATATTTTTTGATTATTTGAGTGAAATGTCACAGGATCTGTTATGGGTTTTGTGTTGGCTGTGTGGTCTGTGTGCGCTTGTGTCTTGCTGCGTGTTTTTGTTTAATTTACATAAGTGCTTTCAGATAAGGTTTCTCTACATGCTGTTTAGGCTTGGGGTCTTGCTGATTAATCCAGTTTATGTTTAAAAAAGTTTATTTTAATTTTTGAGACGCCCCCCTTTGGATTCCTCATCCCCCCTCCCTTCCCCTTTTCCCCCCCAAATGCAGCTTCATGCTCACGTGATTTGTTGACATTTGCCTCAATACTGAACGGGGTCAGTTTTTTGGTGGAAATCCCCTTTAAGGATCTGGTCAGAATTTTTTGCTTTTTGGTAAAAAATTCCGTTCAATCATTAAACCAACATACATGTTTAGTTTCTGTACTTTTTGGGCTCTCAGAGGGGTTTAAAACAAAACCACCTGAAAGGGGTTTCCCCTTAAAATCGGGGCCCTAAAATAAACCTCTACACCTTCAAATTTTTTTTACATCTGAAACCTAAATGGGTTTCTCCCCAAGTCGCACTTGATGTTTTGGAAAAACCCCCCTCTTCCCAAAAAACATCCCCCGGGTTTCTTTTTGAATTCTTAGATATTCCGGGGTTTTTGATTTGTTTTAAAGGGGTTTTTTTTCTCGCTAAAAAGTTCATACCCAAAATGATGGGGCAGTAAAAATATCCACTTTTGAAATTTGGGTTTGCTTTACCTAAGTATTATATAGCAAATTTGACTAAACTATGCATTTTAGTTTTTTTTCACCTTTTTGGGGAACCCCCCCTTTTTCTGTGATGGCTTGCTGAAATTACTTCAGCCGTTTTTGACACGCCCCCGGTGGGAAACCCCCTCCGTGATTGGTGCCTCACTCTGTGTTTACCCCCCTCAAAGTTTTAAATTGAAAGTGAAACTAAGTGCCTCAGCTTCCCCCTATCTTTATCCCCTCTATGAAAGGATCTGGACAATTATCATCTCTGCAGTTAGATTCTCTCTCCCCTCATATAAACACCCTTAAAACATCTCTCCCTCATATAACCAGTTTTTAAAAGTCTGTTTTTTCCCTAACCCCTAGAAACAGCCCCTTTACAGTTTGACTCCTTGCCTGATAAAGAGGGGGAGGGGGGGGAGGGCAGTGTGATTCCTCAATCAGCAGGTGTATTTTAAACGTTCATAAAAATGAGGGTTGTTACAAGGAGCTTGTGGAGCCCCGAGGAAGGTCTGCAACTTAAGAAAACATGCAGCAAACTGCAGAGCTGTCCTCTCCAGCACCTTTTTCCCCCCCTGCACCACAGGATGATGAGTCACAGCTTTCGTAAGGGGAGCAGCCTCCCAGCGGAGAGACCAACACAGGGAAAGAGACACACCCCTGGATTTGAAACGGAATTAGCTCAAGCTTAAAAATTTCAAACGATTTTAAAACCCCCTTTTTAAAAGATTCCACTTTCTGGTTCTCCCGCGTTACTTTTAGAGTTTCTAAAACGGGCAAAAAAAAGGCTTCTCCCCCTGTGAATCTTTTATGAAATTTAAAAACCAATTTTCAGGCTAAAAAAATTTTCCCCAAAGACACGGAAATCGTTTTCCCCCCGTGTGGTTCTCAGATTTTGGGAAGGCCCGACTTTTGGCTAAAGCCTTCCACTTTGAATTTTGAAAATGGCTTTCATCCCGTGTGACTTTTTAGATGTCGCTTAAAATTTGATTTGTGCCTAAATTTTTTTTCCCCCTTAGAACTAAAAAATGGCTTTTCCCCTGTGTGAGTTGTCATATGTTTTACAACATAAAACTTCTTCTTAAAACTTTTCCCACATTCTGAACACGAAAATGGCTTCTCCCCCGTGTGACTTCGTAGATGGATCGTCAGGTAAGACCTCTGACCGAAACACTTTCCGCATTCCGGACATAGGAACGGCTTCTCTCCTGTGTGAATTCTCTGATGTTTCCCAAGATCCCATTTATTGCTAAAAGACTTGTCACATTCTGAACAAGAAAATGGCTTCTCCCCCGTGTGGCTTTTTACATGCGTCTTAAGACTCGATTTCTGACTAAAAGACTTCCCACATTCGAAACATGAAAACGGCTTCTCCTTAGTGTGCGTTCTCTGATGGTGGATAAAGTCTGATTTATAGGTACAACCTTTCCCACATTCTGAGCATGAATACAGCTTCTTACCTGTATGAATTCTTCGGTGATTTGCAAGATTTGACTTATGGCTAAAATGTTTTCCACATTCTGAACAGAAAAACGGCTTCTCCCCCGTGTGGATTCTTACGTGTTCCCTAAGACTTAATTTCAGCTTAAAATTTTTCCCACACTCGGGACATACAAATGGCTTCTCCTCCGTGTGAGCTCGCTGATGTCTAACAAGACCCGATTTGTTGCTAAAACATTTGTCACATTTGGAACATGAATACGGCTTCTCTCCTGTGTGGATTTTCTGATGATGAACAAGATTAGTTTTCCTGGTGAAGGATTTTTCACATTCTGAACATGAAAATAGCTTTTTATCTCTGTGAAGTTTTTTATCTTCTACTTTAGAATTGGGAGATACAAGGAGATCTCCATCGGAAGTTCTCAGTGGATCTTCACCCGGAAAAAAAAAAACAACAAATTTTTTTATTTTGCCCAAATGGAATAATTGATTTTTTTGTCTTACCTAATGAAGCTTTGTGTATATCATATTTCTGATGTGATTTAATGTTATACATATGAGTTAATATAAACAGTTAAAAGGGAGTTTATATTGTTCTACGAAATCATTAAACAGCATTTATATTGAAAAGTAAAAATATTCCACTTCCTTCCTGTGTTTCTTTTCTTCTCTTTTGCCTCCTTATTCATCTGTCATAGGATCAGTGAAACTTCCTGGTGGTGGGAGGATCAGTAGTTCTCCTGCAGCCATTTCCTACAAGTCCCAGAATCACTTACAGTTACAATCTAGAACTTCTTTGCACCCACCCACTAATCCTCCCTCCTAGCACTGTTCATTATCATTCTCAGACATGGACACCTCATGCCTCTGCATATCTCCTTCAGTTCACTCCCTAGCTTGCTGCAGAAGGCTGTGTTTAGGATAGTCACCAATCAGTTTGTAACATGGTAAAACGACATTCTTTCCTCATGACATAATTTATGTAATACATGTACAAATGTATATAATTTGGTTCATATATTTCTATGTATGTGCTGTACATCCCCCACAGCAGGTATACAGCTATCCCATCATCATAAATGATTGCTGTGGGGAATGTGGCATCACCCAAGCTTTCCTGTACACTGGATAGCCTATCTAGCAGCAGAGAAAGGTGGATGATGTCACATTCCCCATAGCAATCAGTTTTTGATCATGGGAAAGCTGTGTGCCTGCTGTAGATGTGTCATCCTCTCTGCACCCAGTGATGTCAGGGCAGCATCTCATGACGCTTTATCCTTGCACCACTACTATATAAAGTGCAGTAGGCAGACTTTTTTCTGACTGCTGCTGGATAATCTCAGAGGTCCTAATGCAAACCAATGCAAAGCCAATCAAACAATAAAAGTCTTCTGACCATTTCCTTCTATCAGAAGAGGTAAAGACAGAGCACAGTAATGAAGGCAGCTAGCAGTGATTGAGCCCACTGGGGAAAACGTAAAGTTTATCACTGAAACTATATAACATCCTCCGACCTCCAGCTCTGTAAATTACATTACATTTCTGTCAGCACCTCTGTTCACATAGTGACCAATAAGTCACTAGAGGAAGTCAGATCTTCTCTGCTCAAGTCACGGCCACCATAGGGGGGTGTTTCTCAGCTGAGCCTGGCTTCAAAGCACACCCACTGAGTCATGACAAATCATCCATTGAGGCAGAAACAAAACCATGTGATCAATGGACGGCACAAGGTATATAGGAAGGAGGGGAGTAAAGGGCTCTCTGTCAGGTTTTGCAAAGCAGAAAAGGTAAATAATTTTAATGAGTATTAATTACAAAGTTTAATATAATTAAATTGAGACTTGAGCTCTATAACAAAGAAAAGATCCCGGAGAACCCCTTTAAACATATGACATTCATACTTCATGAAGCACATAGCTATTTTAGTGTTGGAGCCAGTTCCAACTAGGGTATAGGATGTTTTGCTTGAAGAGGCTATATATGAACATAAAATGGAAGACACACCTATTCTTTACTGTATAAGACACATGTGAACTACATGGTGGGGGGAGAAGAAGGGTGGAACTATGCATGACCTTGTGGACCATGTGAAGTCATGATGATCACAGCCTGACACATGAGGCAGGAGGGTGCAATGAGGTCCATTCCACAAGCTATCAACTATAAGCTATAGTGGGTAAGGAAAGTATTCAGACCCCTTTAAATTTTTCTCTCTTTGCTTCATTGCAGCCATTTTGTAAAATACAAAAATGTCATTCTTTTGCTCATTAATGTACACTCTGCCCCCCCCACATCTTGCAAGAAAAAAAAAACAGAAATGTAGATATTTTTGCTCATTTATTAAACAAGAAAAACTGAAATATCGCATTGAATTCTGGAAGGTTTCACCTGTTCTTGTACTTTGTAAATGCAACATGGCAAATAGCACTTCCTCCCTTGTACATCCTGCCATGTCCCCAAACAATTTACACCCACATATAGGGTGTTGTCGAACTTGGAAGAAATTGCATAACAAACTTTGGGGTACTTTGTTCCAGGATTCCCTGTAAAAATTAAACATTTTCAGCTAAAATTGCAGATTGTTGGAAAAAATTATTTTTTTCTTTTTCACAGCCTAACGCTAGAAAAATGTGTGAAACACCTGTGGGGTCGACATACTCACTACACTCCTAGATATATTCCTTAAAGGGGTTTTGCCAAGAAGTAAGTTCCTTACCTAACAGGCTGATACTCCCCTCTTGAGGCTTGAAAAAAGGGGCGTTGTGTTTCTGTGTTCTCCTAGAGGGAGAAAAACTTGGAGAATCGCTTGTTGAGAAAGATCTGGCCGTTCTTGTAGAGCATAGACTACAGAACAGCATGCGGTGTCAATCAGCTGCCTCTATGGCAAGTAAGATATTGGCGTGTATTAAAAGAGGCCTGGACTCGCGGGACAAGGATGTAATTCTAAACCCTGTACAAAGCATTGGTGCGACCTCACTTAGAATATCTGTTCATTCTCGGCCCCAGTTTTTTTATAAAAGATTGTAATGGAGCTAGAGAGAGTACAAAGACGAGCAACCAAACTTATAAAGGGGAATGGAGCATCTTAGAGAGAGTGCAAAGACGAGCAACCAAACTTATAAGGGGAATGGAGCAAACTTAGTTATGAGGAGAGGTTAGTAGAACTTGTTTATCTTGAAAAAGACGGCTTCGGGGGGTGGGGGGACATGATTCATTTTTTATAAATGTATAAATGGTCCCAAAAAAAAGTATGGGGAAAAATTTTTTCAAGTGAAGCCCCCTCAAAAGACAAGGGGACATTCCCTTCGACTAGAGGGAAAAAAGGATTCAAAACTCCAGATGGAAAAGAGCGTTCTTCATGTAAGATCTGTGAATCTGTGGAATAGCCGCCTGAGGAGCTGGTCACAGCAGGAAAAATGTAGAGAGTTTCAAGAAAGGCTTAGATACCTACCTGAAACTAAAGAATATTACTACGTATGTAGCTATGTAAAATTCTGGATCCTGGCTGATGATGGTTCTGAGGTCAGAGATGGGTCCTCCACTGGAGCAGATTGGTTCTTGCCTTGTGGGTTCCAGGGCATTCACCAGTGGTGAGGCTGGGCTTGAAGTCCTTGTCTCTCTCCCTCACCCACATTTTCCCCACCCTTGGTTGAACTTGATGGACACGGGTCTTCTTTCAACCGTACTAACTATGTAACTATGTTTAAAAAAAACAAGTACCTCCTCTGTGATGTCGTCGCTCCACCTCCCATGCACGTTCCTGATACTCAGTCTCTGTAGTTGAGCAAACATTGTTTTGCTAATCCACAGGGGTGAACTGTATTGTGCACAGGAGAGAAGATAAGCTCCTAGCAGGCAGCGTTCTTTCATTTGTTCACAAACTGATGCGGGGGGGAGGAGGGCTGAGCAGGGAGCGTCTGCATGTTTACTCAGATAATTACATTACAACCAGTGGATTCTATATACAAAAGACACAGGATCTTTTCTCCCCACTCCCTTCAAAGCTCGTTCATGTTCCCTGCCATCAGATAGGAAGTGCAAACAACTCAAGCACGGCCAGATCAGCTCTAATGTAAACTGTCAGGAAACTGTTCATGTAAGGAAAGCTGTAGATCTCACAAGATTCACTTTTTTTAAGGACATATATTTAGAAAAGTGATTAAATACCCATTTTGGAGGATCCCACGTCAACATTAGATCGTGGCAAAACCCCTTTAAGGGGTGTAGTTTCCAATATGGGATCTTTTAGGAGTGTTTATTAAGTTTTAGCATCTTAGGGTGTCCACAAACCTGAAATGGCGCCTAAAGAAAATCATATTGAAAATAAGACCCCAAAGTCCAGTAAGTGCTCCTCCTACTCTGAGGCTTGTGGTTGAGCCAAATAGTGTACTAGGGCCACATATGGGATAGCTCTGAAAACTGCAGAATTGGGAAAATCAACATTGAGTTTCATTTCCCTGGTCACATCTATCATGTTCCAGTGAATAATGGATAACATTTAAAATCTGCAAAAAAATAAAATTTTTTGAAATTTCATCTCCACTTTGCTTTAATTTCTGTAAAAAATACCAAGGTTAATAAACTTCCCCCTAAACACGCTTTGAATCTTTAAGGGTGCTTTCTAATGAGTCATTTAGGGGGGCAATGTAAAAAAGGGGGCCCCCCAAAGCCCGTCAGAACTGGACGGGTCCCTAAAAAAACTATTTAAAATTTTTTCTTAAAAATGTAAAAATGACACTACATTCTAAGCCCTCTAATTCAAAAAAAAACACATTTTAAAAAACTATGCATCCTGCGTAACATAGGGTAATGCTAGTCCAAAACTTTTTTGAGGGAATACCGTATAACTCGAGTAAACCGATTTTTCAGCACAAAAAATTGCTGAAAAATGCCCCTTTCGGTTTATACTCGAGTCACTGTGGGCCCGGGGCGCTGCGATGGCCCGATGCTGACAGGGACGCTTCATTTATATGGCCTCCTCAGGGACGCAATAACAAGGCCGATGCCGCACATGTCCGGGCCTGCCGGGCCCGGGCACTGCAGCGATCTCCTCACCTATATCGACCCTGGGGCACGCAAAAGGGTTTAAGGGTCCACTGGGGGGGCACAGAGCGAGCGCTCCGTGCTCCCAGGGGGGCCTCCGGGCGACCGCAGACGGGGGCTGTCTGGAGTTTCCGCACAGGCAGCGTCGTAAACACCTGCAGCGCGGCCTGATGACACACCCGCTTGGTGCCGGGAGACAACACCGCGGGGGCCGGACAGCGAGGAGGGCGGACTCGGGGACCGGGTAAGTGGTTGTTTTTTTTTTTTTTTTTAAACTGCCTATACCTGCCTACAGCTGCCTATACCTCCCATACCTTCCTACAGCGCTATACCTCCAACCCTGCCACACTCCTATACCTGCCTACAGGGCCCCCTATACCGCCTAACCGCCCTATACCTCCTACAGCCGGGCCCTAAAACTGCCTACAGCCGCCCTACCCCCTTCCCTATACCTGCCTAACAGCTGCCTAACCTCCTCAGCCCCCCCTATACCTCCCTACAGCTCCTATACCTCCTACAGCCGGCCCAAAAACCTGCCTACAGCTCCTATACCCCCACACCCCCTATACCTCCCTTAACGCCTACGCCGCCCTATTTGCCACACCGGCCCTATCCCCTACAGCCCCCATACCCCTACACTGCCTAAACCCCTACACCCCCCTATACCTGCCTAGGGGGCCCCTATACCTCCTGTTACCTGCCATGGGGCCAAAAACCTCCCTTTTAAACCTCGTATGGGGGCCAATACCTGCCTATAATCTCTTATGGGGACATATAACTGCCTATTACAGCCTAGGGGCCTATACATCCTTTTTGACATAATTTCCATATACCTTCCATTTTGGGGGCAAAATAGTTTTCCTCGGCTTATACCGGTCGGGCATACTCGAGAATAGGGAAAACAATGTTTTAAAGCAGACATTTCTAAACTTTAAAAAATGGCAATTTTTTCAAATTTTCATGAATTTTGTTTTTTTCCACAAATAAAAAAGGTTTTTAAATGGACAAATTTGTTACTAACTTAAAGCACAATGTGTTACACAATAAATCAGAATCACATTGATTACTAAAAATACAAAAAGTTATCTCTACAAAAATGATCAGGTCAATTTAAAAAAGGGGCTCTGTCGGGAACGGTTAAAGGGTTGTCTCACTACATTGATTCATTTTCCCACAGTCCTGTTTTTCTTGGTTTTCACTTTTGAATTCAGGGGCGTGTTTACTGGCTTCCATGGGGCGCAGTAAACCGGGGCTGAGCATAAAAACCAGTGCTGGCACCCATCGGAAGATCAAACAGGTCTGTCTATAACAACCTAAGAGCAATCGCCCATACAGAGGGAATCAAGGAATAGGTGGGGACACGTAATGGACATAATTCAAATGACTGTTTTTGCACATCTTAATATAAAAAGCAGCGATCCCTGTAGTGAACCCCCCTTAAGTAATGTCCCTTTTTTTGGGGAAAATTTTTTGCAATTTTTTTTAACGGTTAATTCCACCAGTAAAGAAATTTACAGTCAAGGTTACAGTCAAGGTTTACAAAAGGCTTTTTACCCTTCCCAACAAGGTTTTTGGGGAAATTTTCAAGCCACTCGTTTTTCCAACTCATTTTCCTGCAGGGGACCAAACTTTAAACGACCTGGAAAACAAAAAAGGACCAAAATTTTTTCGTTTTTTTCGGCGTAAACACCTTGCTCCCCCCGCTACTCAAAAGGCTTCACCCGAAACCTTTGGGGCCCAGCAGATTTACATTGAATTATCCCCATATCCATTCTTATACCTTTTTAAAATGACTAATAAATATAGGTTTTGGGGAAAAAGGGTTTGTTAAATTTAACAAAAAGAAGACTATAACAAATATATTCGTTCTGAATTTGCTTTTTTCAGAGATTTAAAGATTTTATCTATTTCTATGTACACAAGTTTCCTTGGTTCCCACCACATCCCTGTTTTCTCCTTTTTTCGATTGCTTCGTCCATTCGACCAGGGTGATTTCCTCCTTCCTGAGTTTTTTATCCTAACACGAAGTTTTGTTTACCTAATTTTAAAATGAAAAATTTTTAACCTTAGAGCTCAAAGGGTTTTTGTATACAGTCATGTATTATATCAGGAATACTAAAACGCAAAGCTGATATGTCAATCACTGCTGTAGATCGACCACAGCCTAAAAAGTTGACCCCAAGCTGTAGAACACTCACAACTAAGGGGAAGGGCCCGAAGCTGAAGAAAATAGAACAACCCCACACCTGAACAAAATGGGAGCCTGAAGGTAGAACTCCCCCACGCCTAACAGGAAGGGGAGCGGGAAGTTTAGAACTGCCCCACAGCCTGAACAGGAAGCCTGAAGTTGTAGAACCATCCTCAATCTGAACAGGAAGTGGAAGCCTGAAGCTTTAGAACCGCCCACAGCCTCAACAGAAAGTGTGAGCCTAAGTGTAGAACCACCCACACCCGAACAGGAAGGGGGAACCTAAAAGCTGAAAACCACTCACCCTGAACGGAAAGTGAGCCCAAGCGGCTGTGACACGGAAACGTATGGTGAAACAGTCCCTTTAATTCGCACAATGATCCCGCCAGCTTATATCATATCCAGCAGAAGAAAATATTCCCATAAAACATAACTTTTAATAATAGAGATTAAACTATAGATGATAGACTTACCAAAACACCTAAACGGTTGCATCTGTCCTGGGCCCCCAGGATTGTCAAGGGTTGACCGTCTGAGGGATTTATTCAGTGGTCATCTCCTGACACAGCCCACTGAGCAGTTCTATTGAAAGAAACCCATCTGGGTGATTTTTGCAGGATTACTTTATATGCAATTTAGGGGAATTTTTCAGGGACATTAGGTTAAGATTGCAGGCCGCCTTTTTTAGGGGGGATCGCCCGCTGGGGGGTTGGGATAGGGTCCACTCTTAGGATATATAGAGGGGTTTTTCCAATACAACCCTTTGTCTTCTAGTTTTGGCATTTACAATTGTATTCCCCCAAATTTAAGGGGAAAACCCTTAATCTTGGGGGCCCAGGGCAAACAACCGTTTTTGGTGTTTTGAAATTATCATAATATTAAAACTTTTTTTTATAGCGCCCAAAATAAAATTTCCCCAGCACTTTTTTTAAATTCAAGGGTAAACATACAGTCATTTCACATTAAAATCTTACAAAAGAACACAAATTTTAGGGCCCTCCCCGAAAAGAACAATCTATTAGGTGATGGGGGAAACAACGGGAAGAAGTGCCAAGTTTACATGGTCCACCGTGTTTCAAAAAATAGGGGTGGTTTACATGAAAATGGATGAACCTGCCACCCAAAATGTACATCTATATACAGAAAAATCCTGTAGTCCCAAGTGCAGGGTGCCAATTGGTGATAGCCCTTAGGTCTTTGGGGGGGCCCAACCCAGAAAAAAATTTTTTTCGGGCCCCCTTAAAACTTTTAGGGGTTTTTGGGAAGTGCCTGATCCCCGCGGTAGCATATTCCAAGAATTGGTGCCGCCGTGTGAAATCTTGTAGGCGGGGGTGGGGGGTTTATGATTGAGAAAAGTATCTGATATCATCAGCAAACGGAAAACACGGGGGGGCGAGACAGAACTAGGAGGAAGGGAGGGGGAGCAGCGCTGTGGGGGAAACTTTTTTGGGAAAATCTGATTTATACTTATCCTGACTGGATGGGCAACCATGCAGGACTGACACATAAGGCACAAATACGGCTAAAAAACAACCTGGGGTGCTGCATTCTGGGCAGATTGGAAGGGGGAAATTTTTCAAGAGGAACCGATAAGCAAGGGGTTGCAGATCCCAAAACCCCAAAAAATAAGAGCATAAGAAGTTGAGTTGTTTTTCCCCAGTGAGAAATGGCGGAATTTTGGAGATATTCTTGAGGTGTCAGGGGCAGAGCGGCAAGGTTTTAATTTTTGGGGTAAGGCAGATCAAATCCAATATAAACCCCTAACACGGGGCCCCGCCTAGGAAAATGGTGGAACCACATACAGAAACAGAAAAAACAGGGGGGTTGGTTAGTAGTGGGGGAAAGACAAAAGTTCAGTCTAGGGAGGTTTAGTTTAAAACAGGGGGGACATGATTTAAGACAGGGCCCGACATTTACTGGGTTTTGTCAGGGGGAATGAGCACGGGGGAGGTTTTAATTGGGGGGCATCACATAGAGATGGTACGGAAAAACCAAATCTACAGATGGGTTTTTCCAAAGGGGCTGTGACAATAAAAAGAGGAAAGACCTGAACTGTCCCTGAGGGAACCCAAGCAAGAGGGAAAAAAAAGGAGGGCGAACCAAAAACAGACACTGAAGGACGCAGAGAGGAGACGAAAAACCAACGAGACTGTCCTGGGGGGCCAATGGGGCGAGCATGCTGAAAAATTGGTGATAACATGCAAAAGCTGCAGAAGACCCAAAAACAACAAGGGTTTACCCGAATTTTGCTTTAAATCATTTTAGACTTTAAAAAAGGCAGTTTTTCCGGGGGTTAGGGTGCGAAACCTATTGCACGGGGCAAAAAAAGTTACAAAGATAGCATTTAGGAGAGTAACCAAGCTTCCCGGGGGTTTTTGAGAGAAGGCAGGTTAAGACTGGCGTATTATCAGCACAGGACGGGTCCAGAGAGGGCTTTTTTATCATCTCTATTTTATTCTGTATTATGGGAATATTTTTTTGATACGGCTTAGATTTTGATATTCCAGATTTGACATTGAAGTGTTTTCTTTTGGTTTATATCCAGCAGAAGGTCAAACACTCAGAGATAGCATAAACCAACCCTGAAAAGGAAAGAACTCCTCAATTTTCGTCAATTTAAAAATTCACTCGCTCCAACTACCTGGTGACCATGGGAGATTTCTCTTTCTCCCGGACAATTTTTGGGGATAGGGGGGACGGGGAACTTCTCTTTCCGGGGACTGGGTCCATCTATAGGAAATAACACAGTACGAACATTTCTCTATTATGTCAGAACGCTCCTCTACCATCAGGGGGGCTCCCTTACCCTGAGTGAGGGGGCGGGCCCTCCTCCATCATGACCTCCATTTGTACCCGCTCCGTTCCTTCTAAAAAACCCCACCCTCCAGGGGGAAAAAGACTAGTCTTACACCTAAGGAAAACCCACACCAATGATCGTCAACCCCCAGAAACCCCCCTCCTGCGTTATTGTTCAGTCCCAGGGATTCCCCGCGGGGCCACCTTCCCTCCAGCTCCGTGATCCTGGTGCTCGCCCCTAGGGTCTTTTTGCCATGAGCAGGGGAAAGAGGTGGAGGGCCGGGCTCCGGCCCTCCCCGACAACGGGGGGGGGCAAATCACCAGACACTTCTTCACTACTGTGGTAATCCTGTGTATGGGGAAGACACTCACTACACAGGTCCTTAAATCCCCACCCTTTTCCCTCGTTACCCGTTCATAGGATCGAGCATTCATTGAAACCCCCTCACCTTCCGTATCAGGTGGATATCTCTAGGGGGAGCTCCAATAAACCTGGCCCGCCTGTTGGCTTTTGGCTTCTTTTTTCCCTCCTCATTGGGTCATTGAATGGAAGGACCACGTGATCAGAAAAAAAAGAGAATCCCGGCCCCTGCCCCCTAAGAACCTGAAGGAAAATAGGGACTGAGTGAAACCCCAACTTACTGCGTTGGGGGCTTTCTGGCCAAACAAACATTTCAGAAACGAATGTCTTCATCCTAAAGCCATTAGCAGGAATAGTGGTTTTAAAACCCTATCTGTCTAACATGAAGTTTCCCACATCCTCAATTACCTCCATTTTACATCATTCCACATTAGAGGACAGCGCTCCAGAATTTTGATTTAAGGGGTTTACCTTGCAGATGCATAAAATGGGCGATACAAACCGGACCGACCCCAAATGTTTTGGCAGAATGGAGAACTGGCACATGCCAAAATTTTCTATTTTTTCTTGGAAAAAGTTCTGAGAAAAAGGGGAACTCCCCCATAGAACACAAAAGAACCAGTGCTCCCTGTACGGGGAAATTCCTAGAACACAATAGAAACACAGCGAAACCCCTGTATGGGAATCCCAAAAGAACACAATAGGAAACAGTGCCCCCCTGTACTGGGAACCCCATAAATGAGAAACAGTGCCCTGTACTGGAAATTCCCCATAAACAGAATAAGAAACAGCGCCCCCCTTTTATGGGTAAACCCATAGAACTAAAAAATGAGAACAAAAGCTCCCCTGTACTGGGAAAATCCCCCATAGAACAGAATGGAAGAACAAAAGGCTCCCCTGTAGGGGAAAACCCCCCATAAAAGAATGGAAACACAGCCCCCCTTTTATGGGAACTCCCTAGAAAGAAGGAGAACACACCCCCTGAACTGCGAACCCCCATTTAGACCCCAAAATAGAAACACAGCGCCCCCGTAGGGGAAACCCCCATAGAAAAAGAAGGGGAGAGAAAAACAGGCCCCCTGTATTTTGGGAAACTCCCTAGAAACAGGAATGGAGAGAAAACACAGCCTCCCCTTTTACTGGGAACCCCCGTAAAAAACGAATGTAGAAAAACAGCGCTCCCTGTATGGGAAAACCCCCATAGAACAAAAATGGGGAACAAAAAAACGCTCCCCTTTACTTGGAACTCCCCTGGGAGATAATGGGAAAACACATTTTCGAGTCTAGGGAAACCGGGGGTTTGCGGGGGGCCATTTTTTCAGGCTGAAGGAGAATGGAGAAGCACCATTTTTTTGAGAGCTGAGTTCAATCTGACCGTCGCGGTCAATCGTGCTCTATATTGTGCATGTTTTTGAAACTGCTAGATTTAAAAAGTGTAGATTGTAAGTGATTTTAAGAAATAGGGCCAAAAATGGGACAGAATGGGCTTAAGGGGCCAGGAGGACCCCTTTTTTTTTTAAAACCCTGATTTTTTACACCCCACACCTCTTTTCACTATGCTCAGAGCCGTCTTAACAGCTTTTGGGGCCCCCTGGGCAATTTAAAAAGGGCCCCCCAAACCCAAACGCAGAAAATTTCCAGAAAAAAAATACTTATCCCAAAAAGTAAAACCCCATAAAAACAACACCCAAACCGGTGCAAGAATTTTTTTTACATTTCCCCCCAACTTTTTTTTGTTTCCCCAGACATTAATGTTTCGTTCAGGCACCATTAAAAAAAACCTCTTGTCACACAAAAAACAAGCCCTCTGTGTTTTTAGAAAAAAAATAAAAAAAACTTTATGCAATTGACTCCCCAACCCAGGTGTTTTTTACGTCAGGCTGTTGAGTTTGAAAAGCCCCCTCAACAAAAAGGATTCAAAACGTTTTAAAAGTAAGTGGGGAAAGCAATGGATACAATGGTTGGCTTAGATACGCAGGAACAGAAAATCATCATGGATTGGTTTTAGATACGCAGGGCCAACAGATGGCATCCCTCCCCCCCCTTCCCTAAACAAAAACCCCCCATTCCTTACCGCACACCTCCCCCACCCTCCCTCCACCCTAACACCTCCCCCAACTCTAACACCCCAAAAACCCCCCAAAAAACCCCCCACCACCCCCCCCCTAACCCTCCCCCCCAAACACCCCCCCTCCCACCCCCCACACCCCCCCCCCTAAAAACCCCCTCACCCCAACACCACCCCACACACTAACCCCCCCCCCCAACCCCCTCCCCCACCCCAAACACCCCCCAACAACCCACCCAACACCCCCAACACCCCCCACCCCCCCTAACACCCCCCAAAACACCCCCCCCACCCCCCAACACCCCACAACCCCCTCCCCCAAAATCCCTAAACCCCAAAAACACCGCCCCCCCCCCCAACACCCAAAAACACCCCCCCCCCCCAACACCCCCCACAAAAAACACCCAACCCCCCCCCCCAAACCATTATCCCACCTCCCCCCCCCAACAGCCCCCCCCTCCTCAATAAACCCTGGTCCTGAAGTCCCAAGAGCGGGGGGGCCGGGCATTTTCAGCTTCATGCCGATGGTAGGAGAGTCAAGGAGGGCAGCGGCTCCCCTGGCCCCCAGAGGTTTCGTCTTCAGCGGGAGATGAAGAAGGGGAGGGGGGGAAGGGGGCTGTGGAGCGCAGAGGATCGCTAGATGGCTCCTGTTTTCCCTTCTGCCGTGCTTCCCTGCCTGGTGTGAGGATAAGGCTTTTTTCCACGGCTTATTTGGGGAAATTTCATTCCGAAATTACCGCCGGGAGTGCGCCAATTACGGGTGAATCGCCCCAGTAACTACGGTAATCCACAGTTCTCATGAAAACTTGCATTAGCCCCTTTCCCTGCCGGCGATACCCCGAGGGGGGAATAAAAAGACAGGTCACTTTCTTTGGGGGTATACGGCCGCTAGTAAAGATTGTCTATGGGCCGGGAAAGTGCCGGCCCCCCCTCCCCCCCCTGGCCACCGCCGTAAAGGGGGCGGAATTAGCCCCCCAGTTTAAACCGTGTGAACATGCCTTAAAACGCAGGGGGCACGGAATAGGGGGCGGGGAGTCTTCATCCTTTTGCTGCAAGTATACAGGGGGGGAGCTTGCTCTCGTGCCCTGAAGTCTTTTGGTCTTCAGTGGCACACCTGAAAGGGGGGAGGGGGGAAGAAGGGGAGGGGGGGGGAAAAAGGGGGAGGGCTGTGGAGCAGAGGATGCTCCGCTTACTTCACTCCCTTGGGCCCCCCTTCGTGTGAGTGTAAAAACGCAGGGAGGGCACGGAAAGCAGGGGGGCATAGGATCGCTATCCCCGGCCCCCCTTGATGCGGGTGTCCCCGCGTGGTTTTCCCCCCGTCTCTTCCATTGTAGGGTAGGCAGTGCCCGAGAGGGCCCCCCACCTGGGGCCCCCGGGCTAGTCCTACCCCGCCAATGAAGAGAGCCCTGACTATCTCCTCTTCGTTCCTTCCATCCTTCCCCTTTTCTGTACCTCCAATTCAGCCCCCCGACAATTTTTTCCTTGCCCCTTCCCTCCCCCCACCCCTGAAAAATCCCCCAAGTTATCCTTTTTTAAACCCCCACAAAATCACCCCTTGCATAGGCCAAACAGGCGTCATAACTCACTTAAAACCATTCTGCTGTCCTTTTCATTTCCTGTTTTCTGCAGGGGCATCTCTTCCCAAGGGGGCCCCCTTCCTTTACTCTCATCCCCCCTCCCCCTCTGCCTCCCATAGAAACCTTGTAACGCTTGTATTCACTTCTTCTTTCCCGTCTTTTATGTGGTTTGGAAGCCCGGGGGCTGTTGGGAACAAAAAAACCTGTGTTCTGACCGTTCCCCTCTAACTCCCTAACCCGCTGGCTTCACAGAAACATGGTCCGCACTCTGGGCACCCCTTCCCTTGGTTTTCACCCTTTGGGGGCTACACTTCACCCCCCCCCCAGACAGGGAAAGGCCGGGGGGAGGAGTCGGCGTATTTTCTCTCCAAGCACTTACCGGTCATTCCTCGACCCCCCCTCATTTCCCTTCCCCTTTTGGGGCCCCACCTCGACTCTTCCGCCCTTTTTCTTCAAGTGCGGTTTGGTAAGACCCCCCCCCGGTCACCCCCCGTTTTGGTTCTTTTGCCGCCCTGGCTCCCTTTTTTCCTCTCTACGAAAACCCTTCATATGGGTGATTTCAAAAATCCCCATTTAGACCCCTTTTTCCTTTGCTCTCAGTTCTTTTACTAACCCCTTTTTTGGCCCTTTTTCCCCAGGTTTTCTACTCTCCCACCCACAAGGGGTGGGAACCCCTTTAAAGGTTTCTTCGTTAACAAAATTTCCCAAACCTTTAATTCCCTTTGCCTCTCCCGTCATAAACCCCTCTTTTTACTTAAAATTTGCAGATCTCTGGACCACCCGCCCGCAACCATTCAGAAACCTCCCTCCTTAACCCCAAACTACAGACACCTAAAATCCTCACTGCCCCAATTCCCCCCCTTTGCCCTGAAAGGGTGTTAAATGTTACAAAGAAAACTCCACAACCCCCCGGCATGTTTTACCCTACACACCGCACCACCCGGTCAGACACCCCCACCATGGCAAAAGCCTAATGCCATCTGCGGGGATGTTTCCCGGTGGTGAGGTCGTGGGGGAGTCAAAGCTACTGAGACTTTTTCCCATAAAAATTTATGCTCAGAACTTTCTACAAGCCCCCATGCGCCAAAATAACACCCCCTTATTCACCCCCCCCCCTCCACAACCAAACAACCCAAAACCGGTTGACCACCTTCCATTCCCTCCCAGGCCCAAAGCCACCCCCGGTCACTGACCCCTTGTGAAGACCCGGGCCCCTCACTTCAAAGACAAAAAATTGACAGATCGCTTAACATTTTCATCTCAAAACCCCAAACAAAAACCCCTCCTGTCCTCCGCAGTCCCTGTCTGTTTACTTTGACCCAACACAAAAAAAAGGTCCAGACTTTCCTGTTGTTGCCCCCCCACGCTCTTGCGACCCCCTTCCCACCCCCCTTGTCCCGTCTATTTCTTAGTATCCTCTCTCCCCCATGCCAAACTTAACCCCTTTTTTTTTTCCAATGGGGGTCTTCCCCCCTCCTTTAAACACTAATCACCCCTTTATAAAAAAGCCCACCCGGACCGTCCTGCGCTGCCCAATACGACCAGTCTTAACCCGCCTTTATCCCCAAAATCCTGGAAAACTTGGGATCTGCCCAATCCCCTATCTCTCTGATAATCCTCTTCTCGATCCTTTTTCAATGGGTTTCCGCACTTTTCACCCCCAGAAATCTCAAAATTAAAATCTCTTTAACGACCTCCACACTGTAAAAATTTTAGGGTAAAAATACTTTTGCCTTCTTTGGATCTCCTTTCAGGTTTTCCGTGATCACCTCTTTTCCCCCAATGTCCGTCATTGGCCTCCAGGAAACCTCTCTTGGTTCTCATCTTCCTTTCTAACCGTCCTTTTCACTCATTTTTGGTTCTCCTCTCGCTCCTTCTTTCGGTTGGGTTCCGAACGGGTTTTTGCCCCCTCCCCTTCTCAAAACTATACAGCCCCCCTTGGCCAAAAACCCATAGATTTGGCTTTCCTTCCCCTCCTTGCGGGGGACACCCCAAATTTTACCCTCCTCCCGTGACATCACTCCGCCGGTACAAAACACATGACTTCTGTCCGCGCCTGACATCTGTCCTTCTCATCTGAAATAAACCTCACAAATGAATTCTTGTTTTTCCCCCATCATAACCAAACCCCCCCCCCCGATTTCGTTTCTGTATTTGGCCACCATAACTCCCAGGCAGCAGGCCCCTTTTCGGGATTATTTACCTTTATTGACCTTCACCCAAATATCCAATCCCTTGCCCGCTCCTGTCACCTGCACCTCAAGAACATCTCCAGAATCCGTCCTTTTCTAACTATCGAAACAACTCAAACTCTCATTGTCGCTCTTATTCATTCTCGTCTTGATTACTGTAACTCCCTTCTAATCGGTCTCCCTCTCTGCAAACTCTCCCCTTTCCAATCTGTCCAGAATGCAGCAGCCAGACTCGTCTTTCTTTCCAACCGCTATACTGAGGCCTCTACCCTGTGTCAGTCACTGCACTGGTTGCCCATTCAGTACAGGATACAACATAAACTCATCACTCTCACCCATAAAGCTCTCCACAGCGCTGCACCTCCCTACATCTCCTCCCTCATCTGTGTCTACCACCCTGCACGCTCTCTCCGCTCAGCTACGGACATCAAACTAAAGACCACAATCATCCGAACCCCCCCTCCCCCTCTTCAAGATCTTGCCCGTGCGGCACCCCTTCTCTGGCACATCCGACCACGTACCATCAGGCACAATCCCAGCCTTCACAGTTTTAAGAGTGGCCCGAACACACACCTTCTTCGGCAGTCCTACCAAAACCCCTAATTGCTAACCCCCGCCTTCTATCACACACATCTGTCACTCCCTACACTAGGGCACTCACAGGCACTTATCTGTATATAGATGTACTGTCTGGGTGGCAGGTTCACCAAATTATTATTTTTTTTTTGTAAACCACCTAATATTTATGAAACAAGGCTGGACCATTGTAAACTTAGCACTTCCCCCCCTTTGTTTCACCCATACACCCTAATAGATTGTAAGCTCTTGCGAGCAGGGCCCTCACACCTCGTGTTTCATTTGTCAGTAGCTTTTTTATAATGTAATGTCAGGTTTGTCTGTGCTTATTCCCTCTATATTGTAAAGTGCTGCGGAATATGTTGGCGCTATATAAATAAAGATTATTATTATTATTAGATGTTGCCGGTATCATTTTGGGATAGAAGCGACTTTTTGAATAACTTTTTATTACAATTTTTGGGGACACGAAATTACCAAAAATTGCAATTTTGGCTTTGGGAATTTTTTCTCTTCTAAGGTGTTCACCATATGGGATAAATTATGTCACGCCTTAACATATCAGACTTTTACAGGTGACGATACCGAAGATGGGTAACTTTTTTATTTGTAAAATGACAAAAAGGGGGGGGGAGGGGCCCAACTTCTCTTTTGGGGGTTTCCAAACTTTCCCTGTCCCCCCACAAAGCATACAATCTATGAGGGGGACAGAGGGCACAAATTGTGATCACAAGAGCTTTCAATCTATGAGGAGGGGTAAGATGGAAGACCCCAAAAAGGAAAAGAGGGCCCTGATCACAAGGGGCTTTTCAATCTATGAAAAAGATAAGGGGACACAAGAGGGAAAGGGGCCCTGATCACAAGAGCTTTCAATCTAAGAGGAGATAGGAGGGGCACAGGGGGAGTTTAGGGTCCGATCACAAAGCTTCCCAAACTATTTAGGAAATAGGAAAACACAGGAGGAGGGGGGGCACTGACACAAGAACTTACAATCTAAGAGGAGATTTAAAGGGCACAGGAGGAGGTTTAGGGTTCCCGATCACAAGAGCATACAAACCCAGGGGGAATAGAGGGGAACCCAAAAGAAATGAGGGCCTGAACCAAGAATTACAATCTTTGAGGAGATTAAAGGGCACAAGGGAGTGAGGGTCCTGAACACAAGACTTGCAATCTATGAGGAATTATGAGAGGGCACAAGAGGGGTGAGGGCCCCATTACAAAGCTTGCAAATTAGGAGAGAAAAGAGGACACAAGGGGCATGATCACAAAAAGCTTTTTTCCCAAACCCATGGGAAAAGGAGAGGGCCCCAAAAAGGAGTTTAGGGGCCCCGATCACAAAGCTTGCAATCTATAGGGGATAGAGGACAAAAAGGGGGCATAAACACCAAAAGCAAAAAATCTATGAGGAAATAAAGGAACAAAAGGGAAAAAAGGGGGAGGGTCCTGAAATCACAAAGCTTCAATCTTTGAGGGGATAAGGACGCAGGGGAGTGAGGGGCCCCTTCCCCAAAGCTTTCAAACTATAGGAGATAGGAAAGACACAAGAGGAGTGAGGGCCCCTGGGTCCCAAGAGCTTTCAATCTATAGGAGATAAGGAGATACAAAAAGGATGAGGCCCTATCACAAGAGCTTACAAAACTAAGAGGAATAAGGAGAAACAAGAGGAGTAGGGCCCCCGATCACAAGAGCTTGCAATCTATGGGAGAATTGGGGGAGGAAAACAGGAGGAAATGGGGGGGTCCCCGATCACAAAGCTTATTTTCTATAGGAAATAGAGGGGAACAAGAGAAGTGAGGGGTCCGAACACAAGAGCTTACAATCTAAGAGGAAGGGTAGAGGGGGAAAGAAAGGGGAGGGCCGAAACACAAAAACTTACAATCTATGGAAGGGGGATAAAGGCACGAAAGGGGCAAGATCACAAGGGCTTACAATCTATGAGGAAAAAGGGAGACCCCAAAAGGATTAGGGCCCCCGATCACAAGACTTACAATCTATGAGGAAAATAGAGGAAAAAAAAACTGGGTTCCCTGATCACAAGAGCTTTCAAACTAGAGGAGATAGGAGACACAAAAGAGGGTTTGGGCCCCATCACAAGAGCTTACAACTATTTAGGGGAAAAGGGAAAATAAGAGGAGTAAGGGGTCTTATCACAAGACTTTCAATCTTGAGGAGATAGAGGAGGGCAAAAGAATGAGGGCCCCGATCACAAAACTTCAATCAATTTTGAAATAGAGGAGACACAGAGGATGAGGGGCCCCCAAACACAAGGCTTACAATCTAAGAGAGATAAAAGGGGATACAAGAGGGGTTTAGGGCCCTAACACAAGAGCTTACAATCTTAGAGGAGATAAGGACAAAGGGGGGAGTAAGGCCCCTGATCACAAAAAGCTTAACAAACTATGAGGAGAAAGGGGAGGAACAGGGAAAAGGAAAGGGTTCCGAACACAAGATTTTATAATCAAAGAGGAGAAAGATTAACAAGAGAATGAGGGTCCTGAACACAAAAAGCTTACAAACATGGGGAGGGTTGAGGAACAAGGGGAAGTGAGGGTCCTGATCCAAGACTTTCAATCTATAGGAAAAATAGGAGAGGACACAAAGGAGTTTAGGGGCCCCGATCACAAGAGCTTGCAATCTAGAGGAATAGAGGGCACAAAGGGTCATGATCACCAAAAAGCCCTTTTCAATCTAAGAGGGGTTTGAGAGAACACAAGAGGATGAGGGGCCCCGATCACAAACTTACAATCTAGAGGGGATAGGGGAAAGGGCACCAAAAGGAGTGAGGGGCCCGAACACAAAGCTTACAATCTAAAGAGGAATTAAAGGGGAGGACACAAAGGAGAGTGAGGGCCCGATCACAAGAGCTTTCATTTTTATGTGGAGATAGAGGGAGGACACAAGAGGAGTGAGGGGCCCCGATCACAAGAGCTTACAAACTAAGAAGGGGGAATAAACACAAGATTAGGTGGGCCCTGATTTACAAGGGGCTTTCAAACTATGAGGGAATAGAAAGGGGGAAAAGCAGGAGGGGTGGGGGGCCCTGATCACAAAAGCTTACAATCTATGAGGAATTTGAAAACACAAGGGATGAGGGCCCCGATCACAAAAAAAGCTTTCAATCTAAAAAAGGGATATAGGACACAAGAGGAGTGAGGGGGCCCCCGAAACACAAAGCCCTTTCAAAACTATGAGAGAAAGAGGCACAAGGAAAAGTGGGGGGTCTATCCCAAGAGCTTTTCAATCTTGAAAAAGAGGAGACAAGAAGGAAAAATTTTAGGGCCCTGATCACAAGAGCTTTCAATCAAAGAGGAGAAAAAGGAGGGGAAAAAGAGGAAATGAGGGCCCCCGATCACAAAGCTTTCAATTTAAGAGGCATAAGGGCATAGTTGGCAACTTTTGAAAAAGGAAAAGTAAAGATTAAAATGTTCATGGACCCTGCCCCCAAATTTTTTTTGGGATTAACCCCCGCCCCCCTTTAAAAAGCCACACCCACTCCCCTAACTGCAAAAATGGCTTTGGGGAAAAAAAGCCAGGTAATGCCCTTATAAACCAGGGAGTAGCCCCCCCATAACCAGGTAGTGGGCCCCCTTAACCCGGGAGGGAAAAAGCCCCCCTTTTAGCCAAAGGAAAAAGTGTCCCCCTTTGTATCAAGGGGAGTTGCCCCCTTAAAAGCCAGGTAGTTTTCCCCCCTTTTTAGTCCGGGAGCGGCCCCCCTTTTTTTAGCCAGGTTTTGTTTTTCCCCCCTTTTGAATCAGGTAGTTGGCCCCCTTTTTTAAACCCGGTATTGCCCCCTTTTGAAACCAGGGGGGGTTTTTTTGCCCCCTTTTGTTGCCAGGGAGTGCCCCCTTTAGTAAACCAGGTAGGGAGTTGCCGCCCTTTAAGAAGCCAGGTAGGTATGTATGCCCCCTTTAAGAAGCCAGGTAGTGCCCCCCTTTAAAGGAAGCCAGGTAGTGACCCCTTTAGGAAGCCAGGTAGAGCCCCCTTTAGTAGCCAGGTAGGTAGTTGCCCCCGTTTAGAGGCCAGGTCGGAAGTTGCCTCCTTTAGAATCCAGTTAGGTAGTTGCCCCCTTTAGTAGCCAGTAGTGCCCCTTATTATACCAGGTAGGTAGTTTGCCACCTATGAGAAACCAGGTATGTCAGTTGCCCCCTTAGAAGCCATGTAGGTAGTAATTGCCATCTCCCTTTAGTAGCCAGGTAGGTAGTTGCCCCCTTTAGTAGCCAGGTAGGTAAGTTGCCTCACCATTATTAGCCAGGTAGATGCCCCCTTTAGTAGCCAGGTATTAGATTCCCTTCCCATTTAGTAGCCAGTAGGGAAGTTGCCCCTTTAATAGCCAGGTAGGTAGTTTGCCCCCCCCTTATAGAAGCCAGGTAATTGCCCCCTAAGAATCCAAGGATAGGTAGCTTGCCACCTTTAGAAGCAGGTAGTAGTTGCCCCCTTTAGTATCCAGTTAGTGCCTACCCTTTTTAGTAGCCAGGTTAGGTATTGCCCCCCTTAGAAGCCCAGGTAGGTAGATGCCCCCGTTTAGTGCAGTAGTAGTTCCACCCTTTAGAAGCCAGTAGTGCCCCTTTAGTAGCCAGGTAGGTAATTTGCCACTTTAGAAGACCAGGTAGGTAGATGCCGCCCCTTTAGTAGCCAGGTAGTGGCCTCCCATTAAGTAGCCAGGTAGGTAGTATGCCCCGACCCTATTAGAAGCCAGGTAGGTAGTTGCGCCCTTTATAGGCGCGAGGTAAGGTAGTTTCCCCCTTTAGTATACCAGGTAGGTATGTATGCCCCCTTAGAAGCGCTGGTAGTGTCCCCATTAGTATCCAGGTAGGTAGTTTGCCCCCTTTAATAGCCAGGTAGGTTAGTTGCCCCCTTTAGAAGCCCCGATAGTTGCCCCCAATAGAATCCATTAGTGCCCCCTTTAGTAGCCGAGGTAGGTAGTTCCCCCTTTAAGAAGCCATGTAGGTATTGCCCCATTTAGTAGCCATGGGTAATAGCCCCCTTTAGTAGCAGGTAGTAGTTCCGCCCTTTAGAAGCCATGTAGGTTAGTTACCCCCTTAGTAGCCAGGTAAGGTAGTTGCCCCCTAAGAAGCCAGTTAGTTGCCCCCTTTTTAGAAGCCAGGTAGGTAGTTGACCTCCCATTAGAAGCCAGGTAGTGCCCCCATTATAGCCATGTTAGGTCCTATTTGCCGGCCCTTTAGAAGCCAGGTATGTAGTTTGCCCCCTTTAGAAGGCCAGGTAGTGCCCCCTTTAGTAGGCCAGTAGTATTGCCCCCCTTTAGAATCCAGGTAGCTATTGCCCCCTTTAGAAAGCCGGGTAAGGTAGTTCCCCCTTTAGAGCCAGTAGGTAGTTGC
This sequence comes from Phyllomedusa bahiana, assembly GCA_025379985.1. NCBI lineage: Eukaryota > Metazoa > Chordata > Amphibia > Anura > Hylidae > Phyllomedusa > Phyllomedusa bahiana. The sequence goes on from JAODAL010006995.1 coordinate 81,151, forward strand.
CCCCTTTTAGTAGCCATTAGTGCCCCCCCATGTAGCTAAAAACAAAAATAATAAAATGCCACTCACCTCACCAGGCTCCTGCAAGCTCCGACATCTCCGAACTCCTCACGACACAGGGGAAGAGAGTGCAGAGGCTCGTCACTCCCCCTGCGTCGCTGATCTGTAATGTACGGCCGCACACCGCCGGGTCATACAGGTGTAGGAGGGAGTGATCCCTCCTGCCTCCTCCCTGCACAAAACAGCGAGACTTTCTGGCAGGTGAGCGGAGCCGCGGTCAGTTCAAGACCCCCACCTTCTGCCTTGCTGCGGCGGGAGAAATGCCAACTCTGCCCGGAGGGCGGAGCCCCATTAGCGGGCCCCCCCCCCAAAAAAAAACGGGAGAGTTGGCATGTATGAGATAGGGGGACCCCCGAGGAGGGAGGGTCCTGATCACAAGAGCTTACAATCTATAAGGAGATAGAGTAAATTAGCCTGAGAGAAAATCCTCAGATAAAATGTAAATGAATAGAGATATAACTATGAGCTGGAAGGAACCACCCGTCCCCATACCTCCCAATACCTCTTCTGCAGAGGGAGCAGGCTGGAGGCTACAGGACCTTCAATGACATCACACTGGTCACATGACAGGAAGTGAAAAATAACACCCATACATATCCCTAGTCACATGACCATGACATCATTAAAGGTCCTTGTCATCCCTAAGATAAAACATGAACAGCGTAATACAGCCCCTTGTAATACAGCCCAGAATAATACCGCTCCCTGTAATACAGCCCAGAATAATACCGCTCCCTGTAATAACAGCCCCATAAGATAACCGCCCCTGTAAGTAACAACACCGCATAATACCAAGCCCCTTTAATAGCAGCCCTTGAGTAATACAGCCACCGCAATAATACCGCCCCCTTAATACATCCCCGCATAATACAAAGCCCCGCATAATACCGCCTTAAAACCGCCCCCCTGTAAATACCAGCCCCTTGTAATACAGCCCCCGCATAATACCGCCCCCTGTAAATACAGCCCAGGAATAATCCGCTCCCTGTAATACAGCCCCAGAAATTATACCGCTCCCTGTAATACAACCCCGCATACTACCGCCCCCTGTAATACATCCCCGTGTAATACAGCCCCGCCTAATACCGCCCCCCTGTAATACAGCCCCGCATAATACAGCCCCGCATAATACCGCCCCCTGTAATACAGCCCCGAGTAATACAGCCCCGCGAAAAACCACCGCCCCCTGTAATACAGCCCAGAATAATACCGCTTCCTTTAATACAGCCCAGAATAATACCGCTCCCTGTAATACAGCCCAGAATCATACCGCCCCCTGTAATACAGCCCAGAATAATACCGCTCCCTGTAATACAGCCCAGAATGATACCGCTCCCTGTAATACAGCCCCCTGTAATACAGCCCCGCATAATAATACAGCCCCATGTAATACAGCCCAGAATAATACCGCTCCCTGTATTACAGCCCAAAATAATACCGCTCCCTGTAATACAGCCCAGAATAATACCGCTCCCTGTAATACAGACCAGAATGATACCGCTCCCTGTAATACAGCCCCTTGTAATACAGCCGCGCATAATACCGCCCCCTGTAATACAGCCCCTTGTAATACAGCCCCGCATAATACCGCCCCCCTGTAATACAGCCCCGAATGATACCACTCCCTGTAATACAGCCCACAATAAAAAAGACTAGCCCCCTGTAAAACAGCCCCGCATAATACCCTCCCTGTAATACCAGCCCGCATAATACCGCGCCCCCAGTAATCAGCCCCCCATAAAACTGCCGAGCGCCCTGTAATACAGCTCCGCATAATACCGCTCCCTGTAATATAGCCCCTCATAATCCTGCCCCCGGTAATACAACCCCCCCTAATACAGCGACCTGTAATACAGCCCCGGATAATACCGCCCCCTGTAATACAGCCCCTCATAATACCGCCCCCTGTAATACAGCCCAGAATACTACCGCTCCCTGTAATACAGCCCAGAATGATACCGCTCCCTGTAATACAACCCCGCATAATACCGCCCCCTGTAATACAGCCCCTTGTAATACAGCCCCGCATAATACCGCCCCCTGTACAACAGCCCCGCAAGAATAACAGCCCCGCATACTACCATACCGCCACCCCTGTAAATACAGCCCCTTGTAATACAGCCCCGCATAATACCGCCCCCTGTAATACAGCCCAGAATAATACCGCTCCCTGTAATACAGCCCAGAATGATACCGCACCCTGAAAATAACAACCCGCATAATTACCGCCCCCCTGTAATACAGCCCCCTGTAATACAGCCCCGCATAATACCGCCCCCTTTAATACAGCCCCTTGTAATAATGCCCCGCATAATACCGTCCCTGTAATACAGCCCCCTGTAATACAGCCCCGCATAATACCGCCCCCTGTAATACAGCCCAGAATAATACCGCTCCCTGTAATACAGCCCAGAATAATACCGCCCCCAGTAATACAGCCCCGAATAATACCGCACCCAGTAATACAGCCCAGAATGATACAGCACCCTGTAATACAGCCCAGAATGATACCGCTCCCTGTAATACAGCCCCCTGTAATACAGCCCCGCATAATACTGCCCCCTGTAATACAGCCCAGAATAATACCGCTCCCTGTAATACAGCCCCAAATAATACCGCACCCGGAAATACAGCCCTGAATAATACCGCTCCCTGTAATACAGCCCAGAATGATTCCGCTCCCTGTAATACAGCCCCTTGTAATACAGCCCCGCATAATACCGCCCCCTGTAATACAGCCCCTTGTAATACAGCCCCGCATAATACCGCCCCCTGTAATACAGCCCCGAATGATACCACTCCCTGTAATACAGCCCCACATAATACTGCCCCCTGTAATACAGCCCCGCATAATACCGCTCCCTGTAATACAGCCCCACATTATACCTCTCCCTGTAATACAGCCCCACATTATACTGCCCCCTGTAATACAGCCCCGCATAATACCGCTCCCTGTAATACAGCCCCACATAATCCTGCCCCCTGTAATACAACCCCGCATAATACCGCTTCCTGTAATACAGCCCCGGATAATACCGCCCCCTGTAATACAGCCCCACATAATACTGCCCCCTGTATAACAGCCCAGAATAATACCACACCCAGTAATACAGCCCAGAATAATACTGCTCCCTGTAATACAACCCCACATAATACCCCCCCCATAATACAGCCCCAAATGATACCACTCCCTGTAATACCGCCCCAAAAGATACCACTCCCTGTAATACAGCCCCAAACAATATTGCCCCCTGTAATACAGCCCCGCATCATACGGCACCCTGTAATACAGCCCCGCATAATACCGCTCCCTGTAATACAGCCCAGAATAATACCGCTCCCTGTAATACAGCCCAGAATAATACCGCTCCCTGTAATACAGCCCAGAATAATACCGCCCCCTGTAATACAGCCCCGCATAATACCGACCACTGTATTACAGCCCCGCATAGTACCGCCCCTTGTAATACAGCCCCACATAATACCGCTCCCTGTAATACAGCCCCGCATAATACCGCCCCTTGTAATACAGCATAATACTTTTCCCTGCCCAAAACTCATTCTTACCGAATTACCTGCTCAAGAAGGCGCATGTGCAGACCCATCTGAAGTTTACCAATGAACACCTGGAGGAATTCTGATGAGTGATAGGGAGAAGGTGCTGCGGTCGGCCATGAGATCAAAATTGAGACTCATTGACATTAACTCAACTCTGCTGTGATTGGAGGAAGAGAAAAGCTGCCTATGATCCAAAGAACACCATGCCCACTAGTCAAGCTTGAGGGTGAACATGATGCTTTGGAGGGTTTTCTATGCTAAGGAAGGGCACATGACTACTTCACCGTCATCATTGGGAGAATGGAGGAGCCATGGACTGTACAATCCGATTGACAAGCTCCATTCCTCCGCCAGGACATACAAATTGTCGAGGCTGGGTCTTCCAGCAGACAATGACCCAAAACACACATCCAAACGAGTGGCTCAAAAAAGAAGCACATTAATGTCATGGAGTGGCTTAGCCAATCTCCAGACCTTAAGACCCATAGAAAACTTATGGAGGGAGTTAGAAGCTCTGAGTTGCCAAGCTACAGCCGATCAAAAATCTTTAATGATTTAGAGATGATCTGCTAAAGGAGTTGACAAAAATACCTCCTGATATGTGTGCAAATCTTATCATCAACTATAAAAAACGTCTGACTGCTGTGCTTGCCAACAAGAGTTTCAACACCAAGTATTAAAGGGGTTGTCTCATTACAACAGTAGACAATGTTTTCTGCTAGTTGGCAAGCAGAGCTTGTGAAATGGAGAGGCATGTTTCTCCTCCCAGAAGGGAGTATCTTTTCTCTGAATTACTTGCCCCACAGTGTGCACCTGAGGATATGTTCTGTGTGAGCTGGGGGGAAGGGAGAGGTTCTCAGCTGTTATTGGAATCACTGGAACTGAAAAGTGTAACTCAATAGTGTAGATCTAAATTTCTCGATCTCTCTACATACTTTGTAACTAGAATGGGCATTTGACATTCAGGACTCTGTGAAAGAATGGATAAAATTTTTTTGTCTGGTCTCTCACACAGTGGTCTATCCTGCAGATTGATGTACACCATCTGACCTCACAATCTGCAGAACATACTAAAAAAAAAAAAAATACGCTCTGTTTTGTATTTTACATGCACATCTGGTCTCACAAGTTGTTTTACCGTGGGACCTTGCATCTGTCTCACAAAAGATATTTTTTACGTGGAACTGCGCATTGAGATTAATTGGGTCCTGTGCCTATGCAAGACTGCACATTTTACATGGGACTGCTGTGTTTTCTCTGTTTTACGTGGGACTGCACATGATATTTACATAGGTCCGTCGATGCAAGACTGCACATCTTACATCTCTCTCTATGTAACCCAACCTGGGCGCAAACACCGTTGCTAAGCACAAATAAAGCAGCCTGTTCTCTTAAACCATAACACTTTGCTAATGGTAACCAAGGACGGACATGTTTAGATTTTTGGTCCCCTCAATTTAAAACTATGATCTCCGTAGTCATGTTGTCCCAGAGGGAATCTAAAACTTATATTCACCACTGCTAAATTCAAATAAATAAATATATAAATTAACAAAGTTGATTTTCTGGATTTATTTGGATATTCATCCTCTGCTCTCAATGTTTAAAATTAACCTACCTTAAAAATAGAGATGTTTACATGATTCCCTTGGTCATTGGAAAAACTAACGACAATGAGCACAGGACAAATAAAATTTTCATCACTGTATATAAAGAGTCCCCGTCTGTGGGAAGGTAGAAAGTTAAAACCCAAAAAGGTTTTACCTACATATTAAAAGCCCCCTGAGGTTTTTTCACTCTCGACATAAAACAGAATAAACCAAAAAACCTTCCCCGTTTTGGTAATTAAAAAACCCAAAATTTTTCTATTTGCCAAATGAGAAAAATGAGGGAATTTAAAAAATTTTTATTACTTTCTGAAATCTAAAGTTTCCCCACCCCTTTAATGAGTAATTGGTAGCTTTGCCCCTTAAAAGTATGAATTTGTAAAAAATTTGGATCCTTCCAAAGCTTCCACATAGTTGGTAGGAATTTTGGCCCCTTCCTCCCGACAAATGGTGTATGAGACATGTTGGAGGTCAAATTTCTCCCTGATGTCTTTGTAACTTTGGCGTGTCTTGAGATGTTGCTTTTATATTACCATAATCTTCTTTCCTCATGATGCCATCATTTTTGAAGTGCCCCAGTCCTCCTCCCCAAAAAAACCCCACGACATGATGCGCCCCCCCATGTTTCACAGTTGGGATGGTGTTCTTAGGGTTTGAATGGGTTTTCCCTTTTTCTTGCAGAAAATAACGATTTTATTTGGCCAAAACGTTCATTTTTTTTTTTACAGACCAAGGACATGTCTCCGAAAAGTAGGTCTTTTTTTCCCCGTGCATTTTAGACTTAATTGGCTTTTCTATGTTTCGTTTGGAGTAATGGCTTCTTCCTGGCAGAGCAGCCTTTCAGCCCATGTTGATACAGTTCTCCTTTCACTATGGATAATGACACAATCTTACCAGCTTCCGGCAGCATCTTCCCAAGGTCTTTTGCTTTTGTTCTTCGTTTGATATGCACATGTCAGACCAAAGCACGTTTATCTCTTTCCTGAGCGGTATGATGGCTGGACATTCTCATCTTGTTTGTGCTTGCTTATAATTGTTTGTACAGATGAACAAGGCACCTTCAGGTATCTGGTAGTTGCATCCAAGGATGATCCAGACTTGTACAAGTCCACAGTTCTCTTCCTGATATCTTGGCTGATTTCTTTAGACTTTCCCATGATGTTACACACAGAAGCAGTGTGTTTCTGGTTTGCTTTAATATACATACACAGGTGTGTCGCTAACTCAGATGTTACCAATAAACCTATCAGAAGCTTCCAAAGACCTGACATCATCATATGGGCGGTCCCAAATTGTTTAAAGGCAGAGTAATCCAAGTGTATGGAAACTTCTGACTTTGCAGATAGGACCATAAGCCTGCTTGCAACCCACAGGAGCACACTGTGTGGCAGGGAGTGAAAGGAAGCTTTTGCTCTCTGCTCCGCAATAGCAGTTTCGACTTTAAGCGCTTCCAGAAGAGGCGCATACAGCTGAAAAGATTGCCGGCGCTTCAGGCCAACAGTAGCGGCCCGGGTGCCGTTCAGTTGCCATGACAGTGTGGGACTAAAAAAGCTCACCAGCTCTGCCATGGTGGTGTTTCTATTACACCCCAAAAACGTCTAGGTCTACAATTCACTTTGTTGCCCATAGCAACCAATTAGATTTCCCCTTTAATTTCATATAGTGCTCTGGAAAAATGAGAGGTGCGTCCTGATTGGTTGCTATGGGCAACAAAGTGCGTTTTAGACCTAGATAGTTTTCATACATGTAGCTCACTGTGTACAAGAGATGAAGCAATCACATGTAAGAGTTTTCAAATATTACTGTGGAAAATGTAAAAAATGTGTTTAAGTATATTTATATATATATATATATATATATATATATATATATATATATATATATAATATATATATATATATATATATATATAAACTCTTCCCATTTATCCTGTAAAGAAAATGAACATAATTGGTATTGACATGTCTGTAAAAATCCAATCTAATACAATACCATATTATGCATCCCGGACGGTAAATATCATAATAACTAAATACATTTTTAAAAACACACACCAGAATTACAGTTTTTTGGGGACATCCCGTCTCACAGAAAATATTTAATTAAAAAAGTGATCAAAAAGTTGCGTATATAACCCCAAATGGTACCATGGTAGTATGCAGAAAGTGAGCCAACCTACAGCTTCAGAAAGTTAGAAGTTATCCGTCTCAGAACATCGTGATACAAAGCAATTTTTTAAAAAGTTTTTTTATTTGTTTAAAAGTAGTAAAATATAGTGAAAATTATACAAATATAAAATTCAAGGCTTGAATATCCATTATGTCATTTTTATCTGTCCAAAAATACTGGGGAGCGGAGGGTGTCTGTATTATGTGTTGGACACCTAGAAAGTGCTGGGCAGCCCGCCTAATCTAATAGTACGGGCGTCACTAATAGGTTGTAAGCCAGCATGGTGCACCACACGTATCTGTATTTATGGCACCCTTCTGTATCGCTTTATTTATATGCAACTGTAGTACCAGCAACCACCCGCCTCAGGCAGTGAGAGTGTGTGAGTGGTTGTTTTATTGGTATTTTTGCATTTGTGCTATCTCCCCATGCATTATACTGTAGCTTTTCTGCATGCTGGTGTGAACAGGTATCAATTCAATGTGCAGTTTTTTATCATCTAATTGTTCCTCTAGCAGTGGGGTGTGTGAGCTGCTGCTCTGCAATTAGCTGCACCTGTTTATCTTTCACAAGTAGCATATGGGGCAGAGATGTCTGCTTCTGGGTTCAGTCTAGTCCAGCCATTGAGCTGTGAATATGGCCTTTGTATTGTTTTTTGAGTAAGTAATGTCCCATTTTTTGTATTTTTTTCTTTCCTACCCATTGGGCAGATGAGGCAGTTAGCTGGGGTTAATGTGCAGTCTCATTACACATAGTAGTTAAAGAGAGAATGATTGCTCTATTCTCTAGACAGGTCCAGTTTTAGATATATATTAGGCAAAAACTGACTGGGAAGTTAAAAGAGCAATACATTAAGGGGAAACATGTATGAAATTTGGCATTTAAACGCCAAATTTCATGTGCATCATGATAGCATACAATGCGCCTACAGCGGGTCATAAGTCAGGCACATTCTAGCACTAGGGCGACACTTCAGGCTCAGGTAAACCACTTTTAAAGTGCTCTACCTGTTCCAGCAGTAATGCACCTGGATTTGCCGTACTGAAGCTATAAATCTATCGCTTAGTATGGTTGTAGTGTGACACGACAGGCACATTACAAAGGGCCCGGGCGCTCTGCAACACGCCTGATACTGGCGTACGGGAGGGGTTTCAGTAATGCAAACGGGGCTGCTTAGTAAAGAAGCTTGAGCCCTGGTCGGGTTTCGCCTAGCTCCCGCCCCAGTCGTGATCGGGAATGCGCGTCTGAGGGAGATGCAGGGAAGAGGTCGGAGTGCGCTCAGGGGGAACATGTGCACGGGAGAGGAGGGAGGGAGAGAGAGAGGGGGAGAGATTCACTGACAGCAAACAGAGGTGGGGCGATGTAGTGTGCAGGGGGAGGGTTAGATTCACTGACAGCAATCTGAGGTGGTACGACAGTGTGTGGGAGGGGGTGAGATTCCTGACAACAATCTGAGGTGTGCGACGTAGTGTGCGGGAGGAGGGTGAGATTCACTGAAAGCAATCAGAGGTGGTGCGACGTAGTGTGTGGGAGGAGGGTGAGATTCACTGACAACAATCTGAGGTGGTGCGACGTAGTGTACAGGAGGAGGGTGAGAATCACTGACAGCAATCAGAGGAGGTGCGACGTAGTGTGCGGGGGCAGCATGAGATTCACTGACAGCAATCTGAGGTGGTGCGACGTAGTGTGGGGGAGGGTGAGATTCACTGACAGCAATCTGAGGTGGTGCGACGTAGTGTGCGGGAGGAGGGTGAGATTCACTGACAGCAATCTGAGGTGGTGCGTCGTAGTGTGCGGGAGGAGGGTGAGATTCACTGATCTCAATCTGAGGGTAGGCCACGTAGTTTTCGGGAGGAGGGTGAGATTCACTGACAGCAATCTGAGGTGGTGCGACGTAGTGTGCGGGAGGAGGGTGAGATTCACTGACAGCAATCTGAGGTGGTGCGACGTAGTGTGCGGGAGGAGGGTGAGATTCACTGACAACAATCTGATGAGATACGAAATAGTCTGCGGGAGTAGCATGAGATTCACTGACATCAATCAGAGTTGGTGCGACGTTGTGTGGGGAGGAGGGTGAGATTCACTGATGTCAATCAGAGGTGATGCAATGTATGTGTGGGGAGGGGGGGGTGAGATTCATGACAGCAATCAGAGGTGCTGCGACGTAGTGTGCGGGAGGAGGGTTGAATTCAACTGACAGCAATCTGAGGTGGTGCGACGTAGTGTGCGGGAGGAGGGTGAGATTCACTGACAGCAATCTGAGGTGGTGCGACGTAGTGTGCGGGGAGGGTGAGATTCACTGACAGCAATCTGAGGTGGTGCGACGTAGTGTGCGGGAGGAGGGTGAGATTCACTGATGTCAATCAGAGGTGTTGCAATGTAGTGTGCGGGAGGAGGGTGAGATTCACTGACAGCAATCTGAGGTGGTGCGACATAGTGTGCGGGGAGGGTGAGATTCACTGACAGCAATCAGAGGTGGTGCGACATAGTGTGCGCGGGGGGGAGGGTGAGATTCACTGATGTCAATCAGAGGTGATGCAATGTAGTGTGCGGGGGGGGGGGAGTAGATTTCACTGACAGGATCATAGGGTGGTGCGACGTAGTGTGCGGGGGAGGGTGAGATTCACTGACAGCAATCTGAGGTGGTGCAATGTAGTGTGCGGGGGGAGGAGTAGATTCACTGACAGTGTTCAGAGGTGGTGCGACGTAGTGTGCGGGGGAGGGTGAGATTTACTGACAGCAATCTGAGGTGGCACGACGTAGTGTGTGGGGGGAGGGGGAGATTCACTGACAGTGAAACAGATAAACCATATAGTTTTGTTCTGCAGATCTGTAGAGGTCAGAGATGTAATAATCTGCAGGATATATCACTGTGTGTGAGAGACAGAGAAAAAAAAAATCACCCATCTTTACAAGAGACCTGAATGTCAAATGCCCATTCTAGTTACAAAGTATGTAGAGAGCACGAGAAATGTAGATATACACTATGGAGTTACACTTAGCTTTTCACTTCCAAAGACAGCTGAGAACCTCTCCCTTCCCCCAGCTCACACAGAACGAATCCTCATGTGCATAGTGTGGGGTGCGTCTGCAGAGAGTGAAGATACGCCCAGCTGGGAGGAGAAACACGCCCCTCCATTTCACAAGCTCTGCTTAGCATCCAGCATAAACGGATGCCAAATGGCGAAACGAGAATACCCCTTTAAGTATAGAATCAGCAGAGCGGACTTATCTCACTTTACTGTCAGCGGTGAAGCTGATCTGCAGGGTAGTCTCATTAGATGTAGTAGGCAATGACAATGATCACTCTATTGTTCTCTGGAAAGGTGTAAATAAAGATTAGACCAGACGACGCGCCAATGACAAAAACAATATATGAAAGGATAATGGGACAATCTTTTTCTTCACTAAGGGAGGTTCAAGTTTTCTTCACACTAATCAGGTCCTGCTTATAAAACTAACACTTCTCAGGCCGTAGTCGGCCTGGAAAAGAGAACCGCACTGCCGCTATCACAGCTCACACAGGGGAAGTCAGAGAGACAAATGATAAAGTGATATACTTTAAAAAATTACATATTGAAAAAAACAACCACCCATTTTTTGATTTTTGTTTAAATTACATATAAGGCACATATCACTTTTCAATAGGTTAAATAAAACTTTTTTGATGGTAGTGTCCATTTATGTAATTCGTTCACCCCTTATTGACCAGTCTACTTGAGGCCATAAGGATAGGCAGTTTTTTTTTTGTTGTCTCAGTATAAGGCCCCATTCACACGGCGGTTTTGGCCGCGGGTTTCGTCGGACCTCACCGCAAACTCGCGTCTCCAGATGCGGGTTTGCGGCGCGGGCGCTGGGCGTGGTCTCGGCGCGAATGGGGCGCGGTTTGGAGCGCGGCTTGCGCCGAGGGTTTGCCCCCATGCAAATTAATAGCAGGGGACAAGCCACGCCGCGAGCTGCGGCCCAGCCGCGCACCACCCGCGGCGACGCCCGTGGCAGCGCCGCGCGGCCGCCGCGCTGAGAACTCCCTGTCAAGAATTGGCAAAATCCGCCGTGTGAACATGCCCTAAGAGTCGTGAGGTTTTTATCTTTTTGGCAAAAAACCCATAAAACAGTTTTTTTTTTTTCGCTGAACAAGTTTAGTTTTTTTAATTGCACCACTTTGGGGTACAGATAACTGATTAAAAGGGTTGTTCATGTCTTAATAGCTACTTCAGGCACAAGCCCTTTAAAGGGGTTTTCTCACAATACTGTTTCACAGGCAGCTTCAGACTTAAACTGTCTGGTCAGGCTGTGGCTGGTTCTACAGCAGTGATTAGCATATTTAGCTCCTCTATAACTAGCTCAGTGTTACAGTGATATAAGTGCAGGAGATTTACTCTTTAGGAAACAAAACTAAAGAGCTCCAAAGAATGAAAACAAGCGCTTATCAAATGTAAACAATCTAATCTTGTTAGAGATAAAGACTCTGCTCCGTCCAAATATGGTGACATCACTCCCTGCTTTCTTTCTAATCAGAAAGGGAGATATAGATGGTAGCCTAGAGACACTTGAATGCACTCAGAGCAGATTTAATCTTTCATATTTCCTGACCAGGGCAATATGAAAAGAGCAATATATTTAGTAAAACTTTTGATTTACTTTTCCTGACCTATTGAAAGCTAATCATTGTAGTGAGAAAACCCCACTTAAGAAAAGCTAATAGTCATCCTCCCTTACCATGAATATCACACTATAGTAAGGACTCCTGCGCCCGAGGAGAGGCAGCGTCGCGATGACATCACTTCATCGCATCTCTGCCCGTCTGAGCCGCACGGGGCCGCGCCGCGTCCTCAGCGCTATGAGGACCCGGCGGCCCCGCTGTGTCGGCCCTGCGGCTTACCGGAGGATCCAGGGATCCTCCGGTGAGCGGGTCCGACACTGTCTGCGGAGCAGGGAGCGCTCGCTCTCTGCTCCGCAGAAGCGGTCAAAGAGACCGCCGGCGCTTCAGGCCCATGGCAGCGGCCTGGAGCCCGGCGAGGTTCGGGGCCGGGGGGCCCTGCCTGTGCCCCTTAGGGATAGGCAGAGGTAGGCGCCCTAGGCGATCGCCTACCTCTTCCTACCTGTCGTCCCGCCTCTGGCTGCAGTGTTACTGTGGAGCTGCTGGCTGTGCAGAGTGAAATGCTCCCGGCCCCTTATTCTGAGTGAGAGAGGCAGTAATACACACTCCCTTGAATACGACCGGGGGCCAGACAGAATGTAAATTAGTAGAGCCGTCAGCCAATGAAATGAAAGGTGGTGGAATCTGACAGGCACTGGGGAACAGTGTTTACCGAAACAGAATAAAGGGAGACTGTGAAAACAGACAGCTTTGCTAATGACATCCAATTGCAAAGTTGCTTGTTTTCACTGTCCCCTTATTCTGAAGACCATTTAATGAAATGATACAACCCATTTAAGAGCGAATATTTGAATTAAGAGTGAAGGAGAGCAGACGTGCATTGCAGCAGCACCTGCTCAAAAGCTCCTGATCTATAGCCATGCGTGAATTTTAAACAAGTAATCTGCTCTGCAAATCATCTTCCATTGCAGCAACATTGTGTGAAACCACCCTAAGTGAAGGGAAATAAACTGAGAATTTAAGTGTAGCGATCACCTCCATCTCCGGCAGATGGATAAACTTCAATAGAACACGATGGAGAGTCATGCGCAAGCGAAAACAGCTCTTCATTTTAAACCAACACTTTTGGGCTCATTCCTGAGATAGGTGTTGGTCCCAGAGTTGGAACTGTCCCTATCAGATTTTGATGGCACATCCTATTGATATGGCATCAAAGTGCGAGATAGGAACCTCCCTTTAATGAAGCGTATTACTGATTGTAATCCTGTACTTCCAAGAAGAAATAAGGCCAAAAGAGAACTCTCCTCCTTTGTGTTCATCTTCTATGTAGCAAACAGGTTTGAGTGAATGCTTTGATGTCTTCCAAGAATTAACTTAGAAGTAAAATATTGCCCACACTCTGAACATGAAAATGGCTTCTCCCCCTCGTGAGTTCTCAGATGCTTCACAAGGTTCGATTTCTGGCTGAAAAAATTTCCACATACGGAGCATGAAAATGGCTTCTCACCTGTGTGACTTCTTAGATGTTTCACCAGATTTGATTCCTGCCTAAAATTTTTCCCACATTCAAGACACACAAATGGCTTCTCCCCTGTGTGAGTTCTCTGATGTTTGACAAGTCCCACTTTTTTGCTATAACACTTCCCACATTCTGGACACCGATATGGCTTCTCCCCCGTGTGAGTTCTTAGATGCTGAACAAAAGCCGACTTCTGGACAAAACATCTTCCACATTCCGAGCATAAAAATGGTTTCTCCCCTGTGTGAGTTCTTAGGTGAGTCACAAGATTCGATTTCTTGAGGAAACTTTTATCACATTCTGAACACGAAAATGGCATCTCTCCTGTGTGAGTTCTCTGATGTTCCTTAAGACCCGATTTCTTCCTAAAATACTTGCCACATTCTGAACAAAATAATTGCTTCTCTCCCGTGTTGCTTCTTACATGTTCTGTAAGACTCGACTGATGGACAAAACATCTTCCGCATTCTGAACAGGAAAATGGTTTCTCTCCCGTGTGAATTCTTATATGTTTCACAAGACTTGATTTTTGACTAAAACATTTCCCGCATTCGCGACATGAAAATGGCTTCTCTCCCGTGTGAGTTCTCTGATGTTCAACAAGACTCATTTTCTTTGAAAAAGATTTTCTACATTGCAAACATGAAAATGGCTTATCGTCTCTGTGAAATCTCTGATCTGCTCCTTCATAAAAGGGAGATACAAAGAAATGTCCGATGGAGTTTATCATCTGATTTTCACCTGGGGGAAAAAAAAACACATTTTGTTATTTTCAAACAGAATAATTGATTTTTTTTTTCTTCCAAATTGAGCTCTGAAACTACATAAATTACAAGCAAGTAAGAACATACAGCTAAAGGGGTGTGTCCAACTTACACTTTGATAGCATGTGGATAGGATATGCCACTAAAGTGTGATAGGTGCAAGTCCCACCCATGGGATCCGCAACTATCATGGGAACGGACCCCCAAAAGTCTCCATTCAGACTAGGTTGTGCCTGCGCATGACTCTCCATTCTATTCTATGTGAATTCTGAGTATGGCCAAACCCATCACTCATCTGTACTGGGAACTCCCAGAGAACAGGATGGAGAACACAGCGCTCCCCTGTACTGGTCAGGCAGTGATTGGTACTAAAGCAGTGATTAGCATATTTGGCTCCCCTATAACTAGCTGAGACATTACAAAGACATAAGGTCAAGAGATTTAATCTTCAGTAAGCAAAGCTACATAATTGCTTATCTGTAGACAAAAGCTAATCTTGTTAGATATAATGAGTCTTCGCCAAGAGTGAGTTCTGTCCATGGTGACATCACTCCCTGCTCTCTGTCTATTTAGGAAGGAAGATATGGACGGTAACCATAGAAACCTATCCAGAAGCCAGGCAGAAAATCAGAGCAGGTATGGGGAAAGTCAGAGCGACAATAATTAACGAAAATTGGAGGGAAATGTATTTCCGTCTGGCACATAAAGCCACCTACGCATTTGACCTTCCGCTTAGAAATGCTCCAGCTGAGTATTTGAGGGAGTGTCCGAAATGTAAGCTACAAAAAGCGGATTTGTTACATGGCATTTGGCATTGCCCGAAGTTACAAAAGTACTGGGAGGAAGTCCTGCGGATCATCAAAGAGGTGTGGAATATAGAGGTGCCAAGAGATCCTATGAGTGTTATTTTCCACTATATCTTAGACACTGGAACCAGGGGGAGGGAGACTCCTGCTCTGCTGAATCATAAGGGGGTCCATACGGTACTATTAGTGGGGAAGAAGTGTATCCTGCGTCACTGGATAAAAGAGAGTGTCCCAACAAAGGAGGAAGTAGAGGATGTGATTAGAAGACTCTTGATGATAGATAGGATTGAAGCAGAAACACATAAGAATACGTTAACAGAAAATTTTTTCCGAAAATGGAAAAGTTTTATTGTAAAAACTTTTTCAGGTGAAGAAGTCAAGAAGGTGATGGGTCCTTTCCGCACTTCTGCTTACTACTACCGGGAAAAACTGGCTGGTTCCCTGGGCAGACTGGAAATTGGGGACGCAGTATGATATGATGTGGTGCAATTTACTTAGGGGATAGTCACTCCTCGAGGGTGGATAAATGTGAGATAATCAAAAATTTGGCGATAATAAAGTTATCATACTAAATGGCCAGTTTTTCTTTTCCTGAGTTGTTTTCATGTTCAGGGTGAAAGGGTTTAGGGAAGGGAGGTGGGGAGAGGCTGGATAGAAAGTTAGATTATAGGTTTCACGTTCTATATGTACCTCTCACTTCATATTAGGGTGGACTTTATATGGACTGTTGTAGAATAATTCAAAAATGGAGAAGTTTATGTCATAACAGTGACTGTTTTGTAACAATATCAGGGGAAAGTTGTCCTGACGAATTCTACGCTGTTAACGTGCAATTGATAACTGTTTTTTCTTCTCAATAAAATTATTGTTTAAATAAAAAAAAAAAAGAAACCTGTGTGCACTCAGAGCAGATAACATTTCTCCTGACTAAGGTACAATCAAAAGACTAATGCATTTGGAAAAAGTCTTCAATTACCTACCCCTACATGCTGAAAGCTAATCTTTGTAGTGAAAAAAAACCCTTGAATTCAAACTTCACTTGGAATGTGAAGTTTAAACTTTTGTAGGACCTTGGTACTCAACATTTGTAAATCTTCTACCCCAATTACTTACAGGAGGTGCATTTACAAGGTTCTAAAGGTTTGACATTTAAATAAGCCTCTAAAGGTCTAACTACACCAGAGGTGTCACTATATTGGCAGTGAAGGTGGCCCAATTTAAATTCATTTCAGTTCATAATCACCTTGGGGTACATTTAATGCCTGTCCCCAAACCCTAGTTAATGTATACTTGCTGGCCCCACTGACCTTTAAAGGGAATGGTCATCAAAAAAATGGCATTAACTCATGTTTTTATGTTAAACACCACTTTTAAGAATTTTTGGTTGTGTTTTTTTAATTTTCCATATCACTTTGAATATTGTTATAACATTTCTTAAGTCCTGCAGTTTTCACTTTGGCCCCTGTGCATAATAATAGTCTCGTACTTTCTGTTTTGTAGAAATCACTTCTCCGCAGTCTCCTCATTATCAGTGCAGGCAGGATTACACTTATAGGTGACACCAATGTGTTTAGAGAACGCAGGATCCACCAGTCACAATAGGAGATGTCACAGCTCCCCCTCCTCCTCCCTGCACACTGACTTCTTTACAGGTCACAGAGAATGCCCACACCTTTCTCCTATAGAAGAATCCACCATTCACAATAGGAGATCACAGCTCACCCTCTCCTCCTCCCTGCACACTGACTTCTTTCCAGGTCACAGAGCATGCCCACAACATTCTCCTATAGAAGAATCCACAATTCACAATAGGAGATCACAGCTCACCCTCTCCTCCTCCCTGCACACTGACTTCTACCCAGGTCACAGAGCATGCCCACAACACTCTCCTATAGAAGGATCCACCATTCACAATAGGAGATGTCACAGCTCCCCCTCCCTGTACACTGACTTCTTCCCAGGTCACAGAGCATGCCCACAACACTCTCCTATAGAAGGATCCACCATTCACAATAGAAGACGTCGCAGCTCTCCCTCCTCCTCCCTGCACAGTGACTTCTTCCCAGGTCACAGAGCATGCCCACAACACTCTCCTATAGAAGTCAATGGGAATGATCCAGTACACAGGCTCTGATTGGTCACTGTAAGTTCTGATTGGTCAATGTAAGTTCTGATTGGTCTCTGTGGGCTCTGATTGGTTGCTATGGCCTCTTATTGATTGCTATAGTCTCTTATTGGTTTCTATGGGTAACAAGGACAGTGTTACTGCTGGACAGTTTTCATACATAAGGCCCATGGTGTTTGTTTTCTCCTTTTTCACCACTTGTTGATAAGTGCAGCACCCTGGAATATTTGTACTTTAAAATAGCAATAATCCATACACCGTTTTTTTTTCGTATAGCCATCGGGACAGATTTATGAATCCTTTGTAATACTTCGACAGGGGTACCCTTTAAGGGCCCTTTCCCAAAAGGGCTTATTTGTCCGCGTTTTGGGCGCCGTACTCCCGCCCCCCGGTTTTCCCCTTTGCATTTCGGCGCCAATCCGTCGGAGAAAATTAAAGGGGAATCCCAGCTCTCAAGGAACAGGGTTTTCGTCGCTCCCCCCCCGCTCGGCGAATCCGCCGCGGGGGGAGAAAGTGACATGCACATTTTTTACAGCTGGGAAACGCGCCGTAGATAATCCCCTTTTTTTGGTCAAGGGGGCCCGGGCCCGGGCCCGCCCCCGGGCCCCTTTAAATTCACCCGGGAATTTGGGCGAGCGCAATCCAGCTCCCCCAAACCCGGGGCGTGAATAACCGTGTGAAGGGGGCCTTAGACTTCTTACAAATTCCCAAACCTTTTTTATTTGGCACGATTTTAAAATGCTCAAAAAAAATCCAGATAAAATGACACCCAAAAAATTTTGGGGGGCTTCAAGAGAGGCTTAGACCATTACCGGCAGCAAAATAATATTAACCCTTATGTAGATGTATGATATGCCTATAAGAACGGAGATCTGGACTAATCATGAATTGAGATAAGAAGTGAAATATTCCTTCAGGGCAGGTTGGTTCCTGATTAAGGGTTCCAGATTTTGGATCAATAGGAAGAGACAGAGTTTTAAGTGATGTTTGCCCCCCCCTCATGTTTCCCCACTTTTGGGGGCGAAAAAAGTTTTTGCACCAGTGTGAAAGAATATAAAGGCAATTTTAAATGGCCCCACTTTAAAATTTTTAAGTTTAAAAGGGGGGTTTTTTCCATGAAGGCTTTTAAAAGTCCTATTTTCCTCTTTTCTTTTTAAATGTCCTTTGCGGGGGGTGTGTGTGTAAATTTGGGTTTGGCTGAATATATGTGACCAAGCAGGATGCTTTTCCATTTTCTTTCTCCCCCATTTGCTCACTCTAGTAAAACAATGGCTTTTTTAATGAGTAGTTTCAATGTAATTGTGGATAGATTTTTTGCCCCCACAGCACAGGGGGTCCTGGGTTTAAAAATTTCCCTCAGGAACTAAATTTCCCATATTTCTATTTTGTAAGGCTGAAAAAAAGCAAGTTTTCCCCTCCGTTCAGCCTGTTGGGGCTAAGGATTTTTGATCCAGAGGAAAGGGAAAAAAACCCCAAATGGGGGTAAAACCCAAAATTTGTCCCTTTTTGGGGAAAAATTCTTTCCCGACCCCAAACTAAAAAACCGGGAAAAACCCCCGGGAAATAAAAGATCCCCCCTCCAAAATCCTAGACATATAATTTTTAAAATATTATTACGCTCCAAAAATTTCATTCCAAACCCTTTTTTAATCTCTGTTTTTGAATTCACCATGACCGGCCCCCTTTTGGCAGAGTTTTCCATAGTCTCACTGCTCTAACAGAAAAGAACCCCTTTCTATTTTATTTTAGAAACTTACTTTCCTCAAGACGTAAAGGCCCCCCCTGTTAAGTACACCCCTGGGTAAAAAAAAAAATTTTGGGAAGAGTTTCTCTAAAATTGACCTTTGTTTTATTTAAACAAATTTATTATTTTCCCCCCAAAGGCCGTCTTTTCTCTAAAATAAAAAACCCCAATCTTGCAAATTTTTGGGGGGGTATTGTATTCCCCCCGGGGTTTTTTTTAAAATTTTTTTTTGCCGTTCCTTTGTCCCTTTTCCCAAGGTTACATGTTTTTTCTTGTTCACGGGGCCCCAAAAAACGGGACACAATACCCCTTGTGTGGTCTGAACCAGTGACTTCTAAAAATGGGAAAGGATTTTTCCTCATCATGTGCATCTATGCCCTTTTAATACCCCCAAATGCCCCCATTACCCTTGGCGTTTGGCTGACACGGGGCTGCTACAATTAAGTTTACTGTCCCCAGGAATCCCAAGCCTTTTCTCCAGTCATTTTTCCCCCGGGGGTTTTTCCTTTTAACATGAAAAAATTTTTTGAAAAGGGTTTTCTTTTCCCCATTTGCAAAACCTTGCTTTTTAACTGTGTTAAAACCTCATCGGCCTTTTTCTCCCCCGGGCCCTCCCAATTTAAACCCCAGACCCCTTTTTGTAATAACATTTACCCTCTTTTGTGTGGTTTCCTTTTACAAGCTTAGTATCATCTGCAAAGATCGATATTCTACTGTGTAAACCATGTGAAAGGTCATTAATAAAAATTTTGTTGAAGAGGGGGGGCCCAAAAACTGACCCTTGTGGTCCCCCAAATTTAGTAACGGGGATCCAGTTGAAAAAGACCTTTAAATCCCCCACCCTTTGTTTTCTTTTCTTTGAGCCATTTTTGCTTACCCCTTGCACACTTTTTCCCCCAGTCCAACCCATCCTAATTTTTTTTTAAACCAAACCCTTTTTTATGTGGCACCGAATAAAAATTGTTTTGAAAAAAAAGATATATACATCCATTGCCTCCCCCCGACCCAGTCTAGCACTGACTTCCTTTTAAAAAGCTGATGGATTAGTCTGACGGGACCCTCCTTCATGCCCCCCATGGGGAAACGGCGTTATCATTTTTTTCAAAAAAATTACTGGAAAAACCCTCTCGAAAAAACCCTTTCCCAAACATTTTCCCAAACAACAGAGGTTAACCCTACCGGCCTATAGTTTCCAGGATCACTCTTTGCCCCCTTTTTTTGAATATTTGGGACCACATTTTGCTATGTAAACCCAAACTTTTGGGGGCATAAACCCCCTCTTTTTGCTCCAGCTTTTTCGCCTTTTTTTAATTTTTTTTTCATATTTTATTTTTTTTTACTTTTAGCTTTTTTAGGGCCTCTTCACTGCCCTCCTGTTTTTGTAGCTGAAAAAAGCTTTCTTTTTGTTATTTATTGCCTCCTTTACATCTCTGTTTTTCCCAAATTTGGGGATTTCCTGCTTCTAATTATTTTTTTTCCTATTTGGGTTTTTCCTCTCACAGTGGGCGCCGAAGATGTTTTTTAAAAATATCCCCAAATTTTTTATTTGGGTTTTGCTATTTTTAAAAAACAATTTTCCCCGTCAATCCGTTTAGGGCCTTCCCCAAGCAAAAGTAAAATTAGCCCCTTTCCCAAAATTCAGTGTTTTTAGGCCCTTGACAAAAACTCTATTGAAAGGGTTAAAAAGGGAAAAATTTTTTTTAAAATTTTGGGCCCCTATTCCCTAGATGCCCCTTCCCAAACCCGAAAAACCCTTTTTTCCCTATCAAGGGCTATTAGTGAATATTTAAATCTAGAAGGGGCATTTCCCCTAGTTTTGGGTTTTGCCAAACCCAAATTTGGAAAGGTAATGATCATTTGTTATTAAATTAAACCTCTTTTCCTTTTTTGACGCTTCAGGTTTTTAGATTCCCCAAAAAATGTCTGGGTAGTTTAAAATTGCCCAAAAAAATAACAACCCCCATTTTTTGGAAAAAAAAACCCCCTCATCTATTTGGGCCCGAGGGGGTAAACATCCCTTTTATGGGGGTTTTTTATATTTGGGGGCCTATAGCAGACCCCAAATTTGTATTATATTGTTATTTTTTACCCCCATGGATATTTACCCCCTAATGAATTCCCCCTGTTCTTACCTGTAAACTATTCTTCCCGCGTGTTGGCTTTAGACAGGATTTTAAAAGGACAGACAAACCCCCCCCCTTTTCGGTCTTTACAACCCTTCTAAATAGACTGTAACCCTTTCAAGTTAAACCGCCCAGGGCGTAGCTTCGTCCAGCCAAAGGCTTTAAATTAACCCCACAAAGTTTATATTTTTCTTTAGCATTAGTCTTCTAGGGTTTTTTTATTTTGTTTGGGCAAAACTCCTGGCATTGGGCAGCTGCAAAATTTTGAGGTTTTTCAAAATTTTATTCCTTTTTCCTGATCTTTTTTTTTCTATTGCTTTCACCCCCTCCCCCCCCTTCCCCCCCCGATTTAAATTTCTAATTCCCCGCTCTCTTTCTTCCTCTTGCCCACTATAGTTAGTTACCCCCCCCCCCATCCCCATTTTAACTAAACCCCCAACTTCCTGGCCCTTTTTTTCCCCAATACAGCTGCACCCTCCCCCTTTTTGGTGCAGGGCCCCTCCCCACATAGAGCCGTAGCCAAAACAGAAGTCGCCCAGTTCTCCCCAAAAAAAACCAAAAACCCTCTTTCCAAAAACCAATTTTTTTACCACTATTCCCCCCTTAATCTTTCCCCCTTTCCTCCCCTGGTGTGGGGTCGTGGAAAAAGGGGTTAAAAATTTCTGAAAATATTACCTTGGGAGGTCCCTTTCCCTGAGCTTTTGGGCCCAAGTCCCCGAAATTTATTTAAATTTAAAGGGAAAATCCCCCCTACCTCTAACTTTTTCATTGGGGCCAAAGTGGACCATGAAGCTGGGTTTTCAGCCAGCCCCAAACCCCCCCAAAACGTCACCCGATCCCCCGATATGTCGAACCCCCAGCCCCAGGTTTTTCAACACAACCCCGTTCGACGATCCGGTCTTTGGGCAGATTGCCCTGTCCGGGGCCCCCATAAGGATAACCCCGTGGTTTTTTTTTTTCTTTTTTCAGTGCACATAAACCCCATTAAATTTTTTTTTTTTTTTTTTATTGGCACTGTTTTCCTAATTTTCTAAGGGGTTTCAGAGGATTGCGTGGGAAAGACAGCCCTGGGGGTGAACCTCATCAGCATGAGTGTGGGTTTAAATAAGGGGTACAGAGGGACGGGAGTAGAAAGACAGCACCGGGGTTGGAACCCCTCGCTCAGCAGTGGTGTGTGTGGTTATATGGAGTAAAGAGGATTGGGGGTAAATGACGGGACTGGGGGGGGAAAAACCGCTCAGCAATTTAGTGGGTGTGATTTTCTTAAACAGGGAAGGGGACTGACATTAAACTGCCGAGAGAAGAGATGAAAGGGCTGAGCATGTGTGGGCCCGGGCAAAGGAGCTCCTTTTCCTGGAGATGACCCCTACACTATGGATCACTAAGGGAGCAGCTGAAACAAAAATGGTGCATAATGTTTAACAATGATGAATGGTGAAAAAGTAAAAAAAAAAAATCAAAGTAAAAATAATCATTTTTTTTTAAAAATTTCCCATCAAAACCCCGAAACGGGGGCTTTCTCACCACAATGATTGGCTTTTAACTTGTAGGGAAAGTTAAATGAAGACCATTACCAGATACATTGCTGTTTTGATTTTGCTTTGTTCAGAAGATGAAGATTTTAACTACTGCTAGTGTACACAAGTTTCTCTAGGATACCGACCACCTCTCCCTGCTCTCTCTCTTATCTGATTGCTTTAATTACTCCAAGTTGCCATCAGTCAGCCCGATCATAGTGAGTCACTCCCTGCTAAGTCTTATCTGTAGCACAGAAGCTTGTTTACCTAAGTTCATGACAAGTTTTAAGCTTGCGCTCTGTAGCCTTGTGCACTACAGATTATACATCTTCTGCAATCATCTCAGTGTAACAGGCTCAGTTAGGAATAGCAGAAATAGTATGTCAATCACTGCTGTAGAACCGCCCACAGCCTGAACAGGAAGAGGGAGCTTGAAGCTGTAGAACCATCCACAGCTTGAATAGGATGTAATCATTTATAGAGTTTGGGTAACTACTCCCTGCCATGTATTTTATACTTTGTATCAATAAAGTAATAAGTTTTTAAGAAGACGGCTAGCTTCTGGAGTCATTGTAGTTGTGTTTGCTAGACACTGCAGTAGCAGAAACAGCTTGAATAGGAAGTGTGAGTCTGAAGCGGTAGAACCACCCACAGCCTGAACAAGAAGTCTAACGCTGGCTGTGGCTCTATGAAGCTGCAGGGTGAGAAAACCCCTTTAAGGAAATTTATAGTCAACTTATGAAAGGCTATTACCATTCACTGATAATAAGCTGGGTGTTCCCATTTCACTCGCTGTTCCACCATCACTTTCCTCCACGAATATTACATTAAGGACCTGAGGAAAAAAAAAATAAAAATTGGTTCATCTTATATACAGGAAAAGTAAAAAAAAAACAAAGAAGGAATTAACCCACTCGTCCTGAAAGAAGGAGAAGAATCTCCTCAATTGGCGATTATCGCCATACAGTGACCATATAGTGGTACACAGGCTCCACAAATAGTAAATCACCACCGTATAGTGACTGTATAGTGATAGACACCAGTGTACACAGGCTCTGCAGACTGTATATTACCTCCATACAGTGACCATATAGTGGTAATTACCAGTGTACACAGGCTCTGCAGACTGTATATTACCTCCATACAGTGACCATATAGTGGTAATTACCAGTGTACACAGGCTCTGCAGACTGTATATTACCTCCATACAGTGACCATATAGTGGTAGACACCAGTGTACACAGGCTCTGCAGACTGTATATTACCTCCATACAGTGACCATATAGTGGTAGACACCAGTGTAATCAGTCTCTGCAGACTGTATATTACCTCCTTACAGTGACCATATAGTGGTAGACACCAGTGTACTCAGGCTCTGCATACTGTATATTACCTCCATACAGTGACCATATAGTGGTAGCTACCAGTGTACACAGGCTCTACAGACTGTATATTACCTCCATACAGTGACAATATAGTGGTAGACACCAGTGTTCACAGGCTCTGCAGACTGTATATTACCTCCATACAGTGACCATATAGTGGTAGATCCAGTGAACACAGGTTCTGCAGACTGTATATTACCTCCATACAGTGACCACACAGTGGTAGCTACCAGTGTACACAGGCTCTGCAGACTGTATATTACCTCCATACAGAGACCATATAGTGGTAGACACCAGTGTACACAGGCTCTGTAGACTGTATATTACCTCCATACAGTGACCATATAGTGGTAGATATCAGTGTACACAGGCTCTGCAGACATTTGAGTCATTACAGTGCAGTTACATCTTGTGACTCACAGGTGACATTTCTCTGATGAGTCATTGACTTTCCCTTTTGTTCTGCAGACTGCTATGATGACACAAATATCTTAGAATCCTCACTTTTCCAGCACCTCACTCCCTGCCCCCCAGCTCTGTACAAACTTCCAAGAGGTGACAGAGTGGGTACAGACCATAGCTTAGAGGCCCAATCTCCTAGAGGGGAGGGACGGAACAGAGGATTCACCCCCTATAGATTGTGATACAACTATGACCTGTTCCCCTCAGAATCAGGTTACCAGGTAGATACCCATTAAATAGGTAGGTAGGTTGGTAGGCCCTAGGTAGGTAGGTTGGTAGGCTCCAGGTAGGTAGTACATAGGCCCCGGGTAGGTAGGTAGATTGGTCCTACGTAGGAAGGCAGTAGTTAAGCAGCTAGGTAGGTAGATTGGCCCTAGGAAGGCAGTAGTTAGGCCCCAGTTAGGTAAGCAGCCCCTAGGTAGGTAGGTAGGCTGTAGGTCGGCTCCAGGTAGCTAGGCTATAGGTGGGGCTCACAAAGGCAGGAAGACTGGGCAGTCCTGCCTTTGAATGCTCGGGACAGAGGGCCCAGGAATTTAGAGGCAGGATGCGCTGGACCTTGCAGCTCTGCCCCGCCTGCAGTGAACTGTTATGTTCATTGCCGGTGGGCACAGAAGCGGAACTACCGGGGCAGCAGAAGCACTAGCAGCTGCAACGGGGACTGGGCTACATCTGCTACCCCGGTAGTTACGCCCCTGGATAGAAGTGTAACACAACTATTATGAAACCAGAAACCATTAGTAGTTACTGCCTACCACAGCCATCAATACCCAGATCCTATAGAGAGTATGGAGAAGATGAGAAAGCTTCCCGACAACAGTCTATAGAGGACCTACAGAAATCTCCATCTACCTGGTGATCCAGTGGGAGGCTCTTCTCTTCCTCCGGACACTCTTGGGAGTATAGAGGACGGGGACTTCTCTCCGGTGGACTGGATCCATCTATAGGAAATATACACAGTGACTGAATACATTGCTCTATGTGATGATCAGATGATCTGCTCTCTACCATCAGGGAGGTCTCCTCTTACCCGGTGATGTGAGGGGCGGCTCATCCTCCATCATGACCTCCATGTACCGATCCTTGTGTCCTTCTAAATACTCCCACTCCTCCATGGAGAAATAGACGGTGACGTCCTGACACCTGATAGGAACCTGACACACAATGATAGCGTCATCCCCCAGACCCCGCTCCTGGCGTTATTGTATCATGTCCCAGCATTCCCAGCGGCGCTCACCTCTCCGCTCAGCAGCTCCGTGATCCTGCTGCTCAGCTCTAGGATCTTCTGCTCATGGAGCAGTGAATGAGGTGGAGGCTCGGGGCTCCGTCCTCCTGACACACGGGGGGCCACACACTCACTAGACGACTTTTTCACTACTGTGTAATCCTGTGTATGGGGAGACAGCGATCACTACACAGGTCCTAAGAGTCCTCCACTTTCCGCTCAGTTACCTGTTCATAGAGATACGAGCAATGTCATGTGAGACTCTCACCTCTCCAGTGATCAGGTGGATGATCTCTAGGGCGAGCTCCAATATCCTGGCCGCCATGTGGCTTCTGGCTTCTTCCATCCTTCAGCATCAGAGCACCTACAAGATAGCAGGTCTTGCGTGTTGCTCTCGCTATGCAGTGGTTAGTACCTACCAAAAGTTCTCCAACAAAGGACAATCGGTAAATGTTAAACTAGACGACAGGGTCATGGGCGCCCAAGTCTCACTAATGTATGTAGAGCTGAAGGCTAGTCCATCTGGCCTGACCCCAAAGAAGAGCTACTGCTACATATAATTACATAGCTAGATAATGAGAACAGTGAAAAAATACTTATGTCTATCAAGTTCAACCAAACTCTGCTGCACAAATTTCTGAAGAAGTTTTTTCTGACTATAATTGAAAAATATCAGGATACAAAGCAATCTCAGCTTGCTGGGCATGGTACTGCAGAGGAGCATAGTACATAAAGTTAGCTGCTCCCTTAGTGATCCATAGAGTACAGCTCGTCTCCAGGGGATCCGACCAGTGATGAGAGCTCCTCAGTCCTGGTCGCACATGCTCAGACATCACCTCTCCTCTCAGGCAGCTACTGTCAGTCTCTTCCCCAGAACTGGGGCAAGGTATTCTGGTACCCTAGGCAAATAATGCATATACCGCCCGTCCTATGGAAAATTCAGCCCACTCCATACCTCCTTGCGCCACCTTTTCTGCCTTACGTGGTTGTCGACCTTCGCCTACCCGTCATTCCAGCTCTGATTTTCCCTTAGGTGCAGTCATTTTACACTGTCCTCTGTCACACAGTGCATTGAGAGAAAAAAATCCTGCAAGGATTTGAACCTAGTAACCCTATGCTGAAAGGCAGAACTGCTGACCACTCAGCTACATTGTAGCTACTCACAGCTCTTTACAGAAACACACCTTTGTTTGACTAGAGTCATGGAGCCTGCTGGGTCATATGATGAGCAGTTCAAACAAATCATACCTGCCCCTTTTGAACACACTGAAAACCAGGCATGAAA
The DNA here is from genome assembly GCA_025379985.1 of Phyllomedusa bahiana. Lineage (NCBI taxonomy): Eukaryota > Metazoa > Chordata > Amphibia > Anura > Hylidae > Phyllomedusa > Phyllomedusa bahiana. The sequence continues at coordinate 108,094 of JAODAL010006995.1, forward strand.
TTCCTTTGTGGTGAAACCCCTTTAACTTTTATTTTGAAATAAAGTTTATGAGGAGTTGTAAAAGATTGAAATTATTGCTCAGATCGTTCCGCATGCGGCAATGCCAAATATGTGGACTTTAAAAAATATATATATTTTTTGCAAGATAAGCGTTTATAATGGGAAAAATGTGTGAAGTGTGTGTTTTACTTCATTTTTAACTATTTTTTTTTTTAACTTGTCCAAATATGGGACTGGACTGTCCGATCACTTAAAGGGGTTGTCTCACTACAAGGGTTGCTTTTTAGGTTAAAGATCTTGCAAAAACAAGTCACTTTGCAATATACTGTATTTCCATTAACAATGTCCTACCTATTCCTAGATATCCCCTCTTGTATGGGCTGCATCAGATCCTCCGGTCGCTATAGCTACAGACCTGTTTGATCTATCCTGATAGGCTGCCAGCACTGGTTGCTATAGCTACAGACCTGGCTTCTACTGCAGCCTATTAGAAGCCAGTAAACACGACCCTGAATTCAAAGTGAAACCAAGAAAACAGGACTGAGGTAAGAAGAATCAACGTAGTGAGACAACCCCTTTAATCACTGTTATATTACATTGCATGACTGTACTGCCATGTATTAAGCCAGCTGTCCATCACCCTGTTCAGTCCTGCTTCCGGGCAGATATTAGGCCTCTGATGGTCATGGCAACCCCTAAATCATGTTGTGAGGGTGCAGATGGAGGACACAAGCAGCCCTCTACCTCTGTCAAATCCATTACATACTTCAATCGCTATTGACCATGGAATTTAGGTGATTTAAAGGGTTGTCTCATTACAGACATTGATGATGTATCGTTATAGGATATGCCAACAATGTTTGATAAGTCTGGGTTCCATCCTTGAGACCCGCACCTATAGCCAGGAAGAGCTCTGCCACACGGCTGAACTCCCAGTGATTTCAATGGGAGAGTCTCAATGATTTCAATGGGAGAGTTCCAACAACCTTGTAGTACAAAATGGAATGATTTCAGGACCCGCACCTATCAGACATTGATGACATATCCTAGGGCTATGGCAACAATGTCTATAGTGAGACAACCCCTTTAAGTCACCGGGATACAAGTATACTCCCGTCCTGGTCATTAAAGCAGGACCCTGGTGTGAGGAAAATTGACACAAAAATGACTGTCATCCAACTTCATAACTCAAGTCACTCAAATTGCAGACATCCCCCACTTCCAACTCCAAGTCACAGGAAGCATCAATTAGGAATGCCCTTCTATAGCAAGCCACCCCGACAGGGGACGCCGACACAACCAAGACCCCTCATTTAAATAAATTAGCACCTGACTCCTGCTGAAACACATGGGCTCTCACAGACCTGGAGAACAAAGACTTGAATAAACAGATGATAAAGATTTATGGGAGAACCGTTCATAACAGGTCTACCCCCGTTTCATATTATAAAATATGAAACTTTCCACACGTCCCGCTGCCACTCCCGAGGTTCTAAGGTGCAGGGGAAGAGAGAAATACAAAGCTGGCCTTAGAAACAGGGCTGTGGAGTCGGCAAGCCGAAGCCCCGACTCCTCAATTTCCCAAACCTCTGACTCCGACTCCTGACTCCGACTCCTGACTCCCTCATACACGGCACATGTTTAAGTGATAATTTTACTGTAGTAAAATGGTTCTATCAGGCTGTTTATCACCTTATGATACAATAATCAAGCTATTTAGGTAGAACAGACACTGACAAGCTAAAGGGTAACAATGTTTTGATAATTTAAACACTTGTGGGTAGAGTTGAAGAAAAAGCTGTATTTGTATCCAAGTCCAGTCTGCACCAACATTGGGAATGTGTAGAAGAGACCTGGGATCAGATTTTGGTCAAGACATGCTTGAATCTGATTCAGAGCCCAGAAGGATTCAGGCAGTATTGAAATCCAAAGGTGGATTTACCAAATACTAACAAAAAAATAAAAATTAACATTTAGATTTTTAGGAGCAAAACTGTAACTAAGCAGATGCTAAATACTTGCAAGTCAAATTTATGTATAAGATATGTAAGATGACTGTATATAAAATTACAGTAGCCTCATGTACAAAGCTGTAGTGGATGGAGAGATATGGAGCCTGAAAGTCACAATTTCAAAACAATGTTACCCTTTTGCTAGTCAGTGTAAAATATATTTATTGGACATGACTTTAGGACACAAAAAAATTGTAAATATGCAAAACACTGCAGGAACATTTGTGGAATCTCTGAATTTGTTCTGAGAAATAGTATTGCCTCCATCAGATCCTGCATACATGACCTCACATCTGATCTCATTATTTCCAGGCTAGAGAACGGCCTCTCTACACTAACTTGGGTTGGGGGCAAAGCGGTGACCACAGGGGCAACATCTCTAACAATGTCAGGGTATAAAGGAATTGCCTCAGCCACAGTCAGTTTTGATGAATGGTTAAACTCTTCTACTTCTTTGAAAACAGGTGAAAAATTTTGCTGAAATTTCTTTGCCATGGGAGCAGAATCTTTTCCCCTGGGGCAGTGCTTTGCCTGCTCCATGTCATCAAATACACTCCTCATGTGATGAGGCTGAAGATATGGGAGCAGTAGCACTGGCCGGACCCAATTCCTCTTGCTCTTTGCACTGCATCGAACTAACTGGACCAACTTATTATATATTTTGGGAGTTGGAGTCGGTCCATTTTATGACGACTCCGACTCCTGCAAAATAGGCACCGACTCCAACTCCACGACTCCGACTTCACAGCCCTTCTTAGAAAGCGAATAGGATAGGTATGTCTGGTACCAGGTCGTAGCTTAGGCCCATTCGGTTATGATGGTGCCACTGGCTCAGTTCTGTCCCAGTGCCCTGAAACAGTACGGCATATTTTTTGTTTCAGCCAAAAACTGCATGAACCCAAGAGGGGGGAGTGTAGAGGGGCCGTCTCAGTACTGTTATGAGCAGAAGCCCAGGTTTGCCCATGGTTGCTTTCAGGAGGTGGGGTACCTGACACCAGCATTCCAGGAGCACCCACACAGAAGCAAGGCCACATTAACCCCCCCCCATTTGGGCCCAGCACCAAGCCAACCTAAGGTAACAGACACATCTTACTGCCTTTGTTTGTAACTGTGAGGAAGAATTCACTTTACTTCACCCCCAATCCCTGTATCTAGTCAGAACACAGATGGCTCCAGCCCAGGACAAGCTCAATTTACACAGTAATCAAGCCCATTGTAAATGCCTCTGTAGGAAGCTGCCACAGCATGGGGTCAACCCATGAAAGGATCCTCATGTAACCTAATTAGCTCAAACTCCCAAGCTTCAAAGACTTCAATTAATCCAACCCAGTCGGGTCGTCTCCGATATTTCATATCGATTTATAGGCGACCAGTTCATAACTGGTGCATGGCGAGTTCATATCTCAAAATATGGAACTCCCCCGCACACACAGCCCCCACTCTCCGGTTTCTGGGGTGCCTGGGGACTGAGATATCCAGAACCGGACCCCGGGAGTCCGTAAGATAGGGATGTCTAGTACCCGTGCGTCGGGTAGGTCCAGCCGGTTCTGATGGTGCTACCGGCTCGGTTCTGTGCCAATGCCCTGCCGAGTTATAGTCCATTTTTGTGTTTGTATCAGAAACTGCATGACCTGGGTGGGAGGAGTTCATAGACCGTCCCAGGGGTGTGTAGGGGGCTGCCACGTGGGCTGTCCCCTCACAGATATAAGCAGGAGCCAGGGTTGGCTCTAGCGTTGATACATGGAGGGGGGTACCTAAGAGCAGTTCCAGGAACATCCACACGCAGCAGCTAGGCCACATACGCCCCCCCGTGTAGGCCCAAAGGTAACTTGACCCATTTTAACTGCCTTTTGTCTGTAACCCATGCTTGTATTTGCACCTCTCTCTTTCCTGTATACTATTATCCTTTTGTATATATTTGTCTAGTGTGCCCTCAAAGGCTAATTAAATCTATAAACTTTAATCTGAGTTAGTCTGTCTTGATCATCGGCCTCACACGCCTAGTACTCGGTCTATAGTATAAAGCTACCACAGGGTTGTTACCTGACCCTGTTATAACCCGGTTTTCACGGACCGGTCTTATAACTAAACGAGAGAACTGGTGGCAGCATTGTTTGTCTCCCTGTGCCTGTGTGGACAGGGGTTAACAGTGGAACAGTATCTGGCTGACCTTGTGCACCCCGAGAGGGCTGTGCAACGTCGAGATACACCCCAAGTCAGGCCATCGTCCCTCAAGTGGGCTGGCAGTTGGGCTTTTTCGTCACAGTAACCATACTCATATTTGCACCTCTGACCAATATCTGTATAGTATTGTCCCTATGTATATATTGTCTGTCTAGTGCGCCCTCCAAGGCGAATTAAATCTATAAACTTTAATCTGGGCTACTCTTTCTTGATGATCGGCCTCACCTGCCTTACACTCGGTCTTTAAAATATAGCTACCCCAAGGCTGGTTCCTGGCCTTGCTGCAAGTCGGTAACAGACTGGTCTTATAACCAAACGAGGGGCTGGTGGCAGTTTTTTGGGCTGGCAGAGCTCTGGTTAACCAGCATGGGTAAACAGATCTCTCCCAGCCACTCAGGGTTGTGGGCAAGTAGGGTGTCCTCTTGCACTCCCTGGGTCTTCCTGTGCCCGTGTGGACAGAGGTTAATTGTGAAACAGTATCTGGCTGACCTTGACACGATACACCCCAAGTCAGACCGTCGACCTTTGAGTGGGCCGGCGGGGTTTTCCTGACACCTGGCATCTCTGAGCTCCAGTGCCCCGCAGATGATAGCCTCAAGGAATGCATGCATGTTTTATGGTTTTTACCCCTGATTTATACCAATGTACAGTCTGCCACACCATCTTCTCCCTGATTCCTAGAATAAATCGTTTTTGATGCTACCCTGAAGCCTCTGTCCTCTGCCACCGCCCGGCAATGCTCTGGTAGCTTCATAGGAAGCCATGAGAGCAGGAAGCCCTGAAGAGCACTACTGGGAAGGGGGCGGGCTTAGCGGAAGCCATGAGGCTCCGCCCCTCTCCCGAGCAGAGAACAGTGTGAGGAGCCAGGATGCCGGCAGCAGGATAGGTGAGTGCAGTACAGGGTGTGTGTGGGGAGGGGGCTGTGTGTGCAGTGGCTGGGGTGTGTGTGGAAAAGGGATGTGTGTGCAGTGACTGAGTGTGTGTGTTTGAGTGTGCAGGAGATGGGTGTGTGTATTTCAGTGTGCGTGCAAGGGGTGTGTAATTGTGTGTGTGTTTGAATGTGCAGGAGGGGGGTAGGAGTTGGCCACTTCTCTATTGTCCCTCGCTCCTGTATGGATGTGTGTAATGTTTGTTTATTTATTTACAGGTTCCCATTTGGACTACGTCGGATTTGGTGGACTACGTCGGATCAACCTTGCATCTATTTTTTTCAAATAAAATAGTAGGAGAGGGCTGGTGTCGGGGAGTGTTTATTTAAATAAAAGTTTCTTTCGTGCAATTTGTGTGTGTGGGTTTTTTTTCCATATAATTCCAGTGATTGTAGTGGAGATGTCTGACAGACGCCTCTTCATTACTATCAGTCGGGCTTGGTGTCAGCCAGTGGTGTTTCTTGTTGCCCAAAGCTGACACTAACTCTGTGTCACTATTACCCCAGTACACAACGCACCAAGGTACTGGAAGAGCCGGTAACCATCAGAAGTGGACCCTCTAATGTGATGGTCTGCTTCTGGAGCAGCTGCAGGCTGGTATTTTTAGACTGGGAAGACACCAGGATCAATGGTTCTTCCCATTCTGATAGCATCATGCTGCAACTGTCAGTTTTACCTTGGCTGGTTACGGAAAATGGGGGGGACCCCACGCGTTTTTTTTTCGGAAAATTTATTTAATGAGAATGTAAACCTGGGTATCCACTGTAATGAGTACAGGTGGTGCCCACTTTAGGATTCTAAATAAATAAAATATTTTTTGAAAACAAAATAGGACGTGGGGTCCCCTCCATTTTCCATAAGAGGTGAAGGTAAAACCGACAGCTGCAGCCTGATACCATCAGAATGGGAAAGTCCATTAACATTGGTCCGTTCCCACTCTAAAAATACCAGCCTGCAGCCACCGCAGAAGCGGACCATCACATTAGAGGGTTCACTCCTGACGGTTACCAGCTCTTCCCAGTAACCCCTGTGAGTTTACGTGAACTGTTGCAACAAGTGACCCGAAGTTAGTGTCAGTACTTGGGTGACAGCAAACCTACTGCTGGCTGACACGCAGCCCTAGCGCTAGTAAGGAGAGGTTTCTGCCAGATACCGCTTTACTAAAACGAGGCATTAAATAGGAAACAAAAACAACAAATTGCACTGAAAATCTTTATTTTAATTAACACACCCTAAAATCAATCCCCTCTTTCCAAACCATTTATTATAAATAAATCAATCCCAACGTTAGGTCCAACATAATCCAATTAATCCGACATAGTCCAAAGGGACAACCTTTCTGATATAAGCAACATAAAACAAAAAATGACAGTGTTAAACTACATCTCCTGCAACCCCTGACAGATCAGTCAGCAAACTGATTCTTCTGGTGGGTGCAGGGTATGGATTTCAACCTACACCATCTGATTCAGGGGGTACAGAGCACAGCCGAGTAACACAATCTCAATGGCCTACGGGCCAATACAAAATACAGACCCCTCTATGCACCCTCATAACTTCTTCCACCTATATACCCCATGTTTCAAGTCTCCACCAAACCTCTCACCAACCATGTAAGAGTTATTACAGAGGTGAGCGCCACGTTATAGGGAAGAGCAATAACAAAATTGGAACTTCTAAGATGTTATTGTGTGTAAATTTTTGCAGTGCGACGAGTCGTTGGTTCGGAAATCAGTCCCATCATGTCGATCTGGAGCGGATTGAGAAAGGAAAAGGGAAATGATACCAATTCCAGTCACGAGAGACGTCTCTAATTCATCCCCTAGACTGTTACCTGCACTGACGTCCCATATACAATGTCCTGGCAGAGACCGAGCCTGTGTTACACTGTATCTACCACTCAATGGTAGCTGTTTGGAGGGTGTAATATACAGTCGTAGGGACCTGTTTCGCACTGCTTGTCTACCACAAAATATGGGTCACCTGTATGGAGTTAATATACATTCGCAGAGCCTGAGTACAACACCTTGTGTTTTCCTCCCCACTCAATGGTCACTGTTAATCGAGAACTATACAGTCTGCAGAGCCGTTTCGTACACCTGGGGTGCCTTACCACTGTAGTTGGTCCACAAATGTAAATGAAGAAATATACTGTCTGTATGGCACCCATGACACTAGTGTCTACCACTACACTGGTCACTGTATGCGGAGTGTATTATAGCAGTCTTCATGATGGCCTGTGTTACACTGATTTCTTACCAATATAGGAGGTGTAAATATACAGTCTGTAGGTCACCTGTGGTACCCTATTTTCTACCACTACACATGTACGAGCTTGTAATGGAGGTAATATACAGTCTGCCAGCCTAGTCTACACTTGTTGTGCTACCACTAATTGGTCACTGTATAGGAGGTAAAAAACATCTACCGAGTCAGAAGTACAACTGCAACCTACCCACTTGTATGTTCACTGAATGGAGGACATACAACATTCTGCAGACCCTGTGTACACTGTGTCTACCACTATATGGTCCCTTTAATTGGAGAAAATATACAGTCTGTAGAGCCTATGTACACTGGTTTCGTACACATATGGAGGTAAAATATATTCTGCAGAGCCTGTGTACACAGTTAACCCTACCACCGGTATGTAGGTATATTGTAGTAAGTCTGGTAATGATGATTTAGATTCAGCACAGTTTTGAGTATCCTCCCAGACTCTTCTGTATTGCTGACTAGTCTCATACAACCTACCAGGAAATCTGGTGAAGCCAAAAACCTAATTTACTATCTTCAGTCATTACACAGTTAATGAGTGGTTGTGGCCTTTCTTTTTGTGCTTGTCGCACCTTAAAATCTCCACTTTCAAAGAGGTTTTGCTACAGACTGGACTAACCCTTAACCCCGTATCCCGACCTTGGGCGTATGCATACGCCCAAGCGGGAAGCTTACTGTCCCCGCAAATTGACGTATTCATACGCCCTGGCGCTCTGCGTCGGGCTTGCGGGCTATCCGCGCATCGCGATCGCGCGGCATGTAGTAACCAGCGGAAATTACCCGCTGGCTTCATGCCCATCACCACCCGGCCGAGTGAGCTCCTCGGCGGGGTTGTGACAAACACGGCACCTTACCGTCAAGGCCGTGTACCTGCATCGATAATGATTCCGCAGGCAGGAGGAGCGATCGTCCCTCTGGCCTACGATCGGCGAGGCAGCGGCACAAATGTCCTCTTGCCCGTCTCCTACCATACTCCCTATGCGTCTGAATGCATCCAGGATGTAGTCTGGTGCCGTCACCCATGCCCACAATGTCATTGTGGCATAGGTGTCACTAGGTTTCCATTGCGACCTAGCACAGCAGTAACTCTGTTGCACCAGATCGCCTGCGTTTCCAAACAAGCAATCTATATGATTGCTGTTTCCCCCAGTCTGGGGGATTTGCACGTTACAAATCCAACACTGGGGAAACCCTAAAGAAAACTTATGAAAAATTAAAAACAACAATGTAAACACACAAACCACAAAAACATTCACAAACAACAATACACTGCCCTTTTCCGTCCTTTACGAAACTCAATCCGGCGCAAAACAGGATCAAAATAAATAAAGTACCAATATTTGGTATCTCGCGTGCGTAACCTATCTCACCTAATACAATCTGGTCACGTAATTAACCCGTATGGGTGAACGCCGTACAAAAAACCAAAAAGCGAAAAAACGAGTCACAGAATTGCGATATTTTGTGCATCCCTGCAGCACATTAAATGGAATAACAAGCGATCAAAAAACTCATATAAACGCCAAGACGTTAGTACCAATTAAAAACGTCATGTTCATCCCCCAAAAAAAAAGATTCTTACACGTCTCTTATAGCTGACAAAATAAAACAAGTTTAGGGCTTCTCAGATGACATGCGATGCATAAAAAATATTATTTAACACAATAACAAAACACTATTTTTTTTTTTAACAGTGCTTCCAAATAAAAACAAAACTATATAACACGTTATCGCGTAAAATCGTATCTGACCCTTGATAGAAAAGCTAAACAGTGTCCATATGATACTGCACGGTGAGTGCCTGTGACAACAATACAAAACATAAAAACACAACTAGGATTGGCAGAATTTTCTTCTCACACCTGCTTTCCCACAAACCTATTTAAACAGCTGATAAACAAAGTCTTGGTCCCCCCAAAAATGACTACCAATAAACATGTAGACCAACCCCAAAACAATCCCTCTACCACACCGTACACAGAACAATAACAACGATATAGCACTCAGACTAATGTGCGATGCAACACACCGTGTGTATTCCTATATATTGAATAACGAGTTTATTATAGTGTGTACAAGCAGTAACCACATTAAAACCAACTCCAAATATGAGTTATATCGTCTGTCAGATCGTATCGCCCTGCATGAGTAATACTATCCGTCAGCTATACTGCAGCGGTGACTGTCGCTTGTTAACAAAAAAAAAAACACTACCAGGAAAGCCTGTATTTGTTCAAAATTGGCCCTCACCACAACCCTTAATATACAAAAGTGAACAAAGCGCAATGCCCCCCAATATGGGTACTAATAACAACTTCCACTCATCTCCACACACCAAACACACCATAAATCATCAGAAAGCCGTATACAGACAACTGAAAACGTTTATGGCTATCAGAACAGGCACCAGACATGTAAACGCAATTTTATTATAGACCTATTTCTATTTGTGTACAATGTAATAACACAATACAAAACAAATACAACTCTATATTCCAGTGTGCACATTGTAACCGACCCCCCTAGTACAGATAGATCCTATCATTTAATGAACTTGCAAACCGGGGCCGGCAACGGTGCGAACGTGTTGTACAATTGAAGCCCAAAAACCATTGTGGCGGAACTGCTTTTCACCCCCCTCATTTTCATAGCCCAAAGCAAAAACCAACCCTTGTGGAACACCTTGCACCCAAAATGCACCATACACCCCTAATGAGATCTGATGATGCGTGTCTGAATCCAATGGGGTGACTCTGGAAGGTTCACCTGTTCGGTATTTTAGGTTTCTTGTGTAAATTCTACATGGCCCCGCACCAAAAACTGCTTCGCAAAATCCAATTAACACTCCCTCCCTTATTACGCCACTGGCCATGCTCCCACACCGCAGTGTTTCCACCCCATTGTAGTTGTAATGAGACCATGGACGAAATTGTTCTAACCAACGGCTTTCTTGGGTGATTTGTTACCAGGTGCCTATGGTAAAATTCTAAATTTTCAGCTAAAATGAATTTGCAGATTAAATGGTCGAAAACAAAGTTTTTTTAAAATTTTTCACATCCCAACGCACTCAAATTTCTTTGTGTACACACCTGTGGGTCGAAATGTGCTCAAGTACACCCCCTGATCAAATTCCTCTTAAGTGTGGTAGTTTCCAATATGGGTGTATTGATTTAGTGAGTTTATTAATTTATAGCACCTAGGGTGTCCGTTCAAAACTTAACATGGCCCCTAAAGAAACAAATCGGAATGAAAAATTAGACTCCCCTCAGATTCTGTAGTGCTCCTCCTAATTCTGGGCTTGTTGTTTTAAGCCCCATAATGCACAAGGGCCAACATAATGGGGCTATCCACTGAATACGGCAGAAATCTGGGAATCCAATTAATAATTTGCATTTCCCGCTTATCACATTTACGTATTCTTGCTGAATAAAGCATAATAAATTGAAAATCTGTAACTCTTGCAAAAAAGTAAATTTTTGCAACTTCACGATTCCAATATGGTCTTTACAATCCTGTGACACACCTAATGGTTATATAACCATCCTAAATGACAGTTTTGAATGACTTTTCCTGAGTTGTAGTGTACTTATATGAGGTCATTTATGGGGTAGTCAAACCTACAGGTACAATCAAAATTCCCAGTTTAGAACTGGACTGGTCCCTAAAAAATGTGTCTTGCAATTGTTTGTTGAAACTTTGAAAATCTACTACTCAAATTATTCTAAGCCCCCTACAGTCCGTAAAAAAAAAACAAAAGGACATTTAAAAAATTCGCCAAACTACAGCAGACAAAAAATGTGAAGATGCGAGATATAAAACTATATTGAGTCGGAATACACTATCTGGTCATACATGCAGAAAAATTTTGCAAGTTTTAAAATGTACATTTTTTTCAAATTTTCAACGACTATTTTTTTGATATTTTTCACAATCAACAAGCATTTTTGGTGACCGAAAATTTCTACTATCTTAAAGCACAATGTGTCAACGATACACACAATCTCTGAATCACATGGATAGGTTTAAAGTTCAAAAATTTATTCATCGACATAAAAGTGACACACTGACAGATTTCAAAAGTGGGCTCGTGTCATAGAAGTGCCTCACACCTGGCATCCGACCGTCGGCGTAAGGGGGTTAAATCAAGTGAGAATTGACAATATTGGACATGAGGGCCCCGCTATCCAAATTTTCGCCACACATTTGGGGGGATCTCAGATGCCTTCAATGAGCCTGCTGTCACCATCCTGTCCACAGACGGGTGGCTGTTCACTACTTAGAGCCGACATGCGCCAAGTGGTATTCCTCACCCCGTTGTGTCTTGTCAGCTATAACAGCTATGCTATAATAAACACACCGAGAACTGGAAATTCACTGAATTAGGACGAAAGAAAAAAAATATCGACAAGAAAGAAAAAACAAAGACAAAATAACAAGGCGAGCGCACTACAAGTCACACACACATGCTAACCGCCGCCCAATACAATGCTCAAACCAGAGGGGGGCAGCCTGGAGGGTATAGGACCTGTCAGGTCATGTGATCAGCTCCACATATGGGACAGATGATGCAAATGTTATAGGCCCTAGCCGTGACATCACTGTGTACTTGACACATGACGAATTGCTAAGCATCAAGAACCCTGGCTTTGAATTCGCAGTCCCTCATGGGACAGGTCACATGACTGTGACATCATCAAAGGTCCTGTGTCACCGGGATGTGACTCCTACAGAGGAGTTGTGGTGACTGGAATGGAGTTGATTACGGGACCTGCCACTATGGACCCCCCTCTGGTATCTGCACCAGAGAAGTGGCAGGAAGGGAAGTTCTATAGTAATTTATAATAGGTTTATAGTAAGTATAGAATAAGGGTGGATATCACGCACATTTCACTCCCGTACAACTATATATATACGCGCAGCCCATCCCTGTGAAGTCACATTGGTTATGGAACCAACCATCTAACAGATTTAACTCTTTTTTAACGTACCGCAGGGGTACTGCCCTGACTTGTAGAGTCAGCTTGTGTAGGTCAGTATTCGTCTGCAGCAACGTCTTAAGACGTCACTGCAGACAAATCGGCAGTTTGGCGTCGCCCGGGCGCCGCACGCAGTGCTGAGAACCGCGCTGTAACTACACAGCCCTAAAGCCATAGCATCTCGCAAGCACACCCGCCCGAGGAGCGGATGGAAACCGCTGCTCCACACGATGCTTTACACCATTGATTGCGGGCGGATCGTCACTGCATAGCGCAATCAAGGGTTCCCCTTGGCTCAGTTTCGGTTGTATCGGAACACCCGTTGACCCGACAGCAGCCCGGAGTAATGGCTGCACATTCATCCCTGGGTGCACCTAGAGTAGCACCATTGTCTGTCTGTGTATCAAACCATGACCATGTGCATGACTGTGTGCTTCCTAGAACACTGCCTTTTGTCAGACTGACACAGATATAATGTATTAGCAGATATGAATAATGCTAAACATTACCTAAGTGTAAACAAAAAAAAATGTAAAACAGTTCCTGTCAGGGATTGTAAAAAAAACAAAAGTAAAAACAAATAAGTGTAAAAAACAATATTAATCACATAATAGTTCATATATTACAAAAAAACTACACAAAAAAACCCTAACACATATTAGGTATGGCCACGACGACCGTAATAACCTGTATAGAATCCAATCTAACAATTTATTAAGTTGTGAAATGTAAATGTGTGGAAACAAAATAAAAAACGTTAAAATAAAAAATTCTGCAATTTATTAATCCCGACCAAAAAGTAACAACTCGTCTCGAAATAACAACTGAGGCCTTCATGACCAACTGCGTCATTGACAAAATAAACAAGTAAAACTGTTGGAAACGCAAGGAGCTACAAACTAAAAAAAAATGTTCTGGTCATTAACTACTTTTTCAGGCGTTCGGGCTTAAGGTGATATATATTTTCAAATTCATATATATAATATATATATAATATAAGGGGGGGGGGGGGGTGAGGGGGGGGGGGGGGGTGTGGGGGGGGGGGGGTGGGGGGGGGAGGGGGGGGGTATATATATAGATATATATATATAATATATATATATACACATGATATATACAGTATACATATAATATATATACACACAAAAATATAAACACATAGTCTATCTATACAATCATAGATAGCACATATAATTAACATATATATATAACCACACAGAACCCATAATATATCTACACACAGAATATATATATATACACACACACCAGTGTCACACACATGGCATATAAATAAAATAAAAAGCATATAGTTATATATATCTATCTACATATACACATGGTTATGTCCAAAGTTCCCCAGACAACCTTTTTATTTTCAGAAACATAAGCAAAATTAACTACTTGAATCCCCAGCAAGTACTTGGTTTAATCTATTCCTATCTTTTAGGCTTTGTCCAGAGCATGGCTGCCATTTTGGATCAAGGGCATGTTTTTCTAATGGGACGGAGATCCTGTAGCAGAGTAAAGAAGACCAGCATTGTCTCAGAAATCGATGGCCATGATCAGATTTACAAGAGCTCTTGAGTTTCAGAAGTTATCAACACAGAAAGTTCTCATATGGGTTTATAATGATTGGATCCAGCACCTTTAGCTCTGTGTTCAGCATCAGGGACAACATATTGAACACCTCAAATACAATTATGTATTTGGACACTGACGCAATTTTTTTTTTTTGTACCTGTTTACTGAAACATATTCAAGCTATAGTTCTATAATGGACATAACGTCCAGACTTTCAGCTTTCATTTGAGAGGATCCATCATAAAAATTGGATGAAGGGTTTAGGAGTTTCAGCTCCTTAACATGGGCCGCCCTGTTTATAAAGGGACCAAAAGTAATTGGGCAAATGAAATAATTGTAAATAAAGTGTTAATTTCGGATACTTGGTTGAAAACGCTTTGTTGGCAATGACGGCCTGAAACATCGACCTCATGGACATCCCCAGACGCTGGGTTTCTTCCTTGTTGGCACTGACGGCCTAAAACCTCGACCTCATGGACAACCCCAGACGCTGGGTTTCCTCCTTGTTGGCAATGACAGCCTGAAGTCTTGGCCTCATGGACATCCCCAATCGCTGGGTTTCCTCCTTGTTGACGCTCGGCCTCAGCCTTTACTGCAGCGGTTTTCAGTTGCTGTTTGTTTGTGGCCTTTCTGTCTGAAGTTTAGTCTCTAACAAGTGAAATGCTGCTCAATTGGGTTGAGATCAGGTGATTGACATGGCCATTCCAGAATATTCCCCTTCTTTGACTAATAAACTCCTGGGTTGCTTTGGTTTTATGTTTAGGGTCATTGTCCATCTGTATTATGAAACGCCGACCAATCAGTTTGGCTGCATTTGAGCACACAGTACGTCTCTGAATACGTTATAATTCATCTGGCTGCTTCTGTCCTGGGTTACATCATCAATAAACACTAGTGACCCAGTGCCACTGGCAGCCATGCATGTCCAAGCCATTACACCGCCTCCACTGTGTGTTTACAGATGATGTGGCATGCTTTGGATCATGAGTTGTACCACGCCTTCGCCATACTTTTTTCTTTCCATCATTCTGGTAGAGGATGATCTTGGTTTCATATGTGCTTGCTTTTTTTTAGATTTTTTTTTTAGCAAAGTCCAATGTAGCCTTTTTATTCTTGAGGCTTATGAGTGGCTGCACCGTGCAGTGGACCCCTGTATTTACTTTCATGCAGTCTTCTCTTTATGGTAGATTTGGATATTGATACGCCTACATCCTGGAGAGTATTCAGAGACATACTGTGTGCTCAAATCCAGCTGATTGGTCAGTGTTTCATATTACAGATGGACAATGACCCGAAACATAAAGCTAAAGCAACCCGGGTGCGGCATGGTACAGAATCAACAAGCTAGTTGAGGATAGGCAGGAAGGTCAGGGCAAGCAGCAGGCAATGTGGTCAGAAAACAATAGCAAAAAAAGGTTTTGGTACCCGGAAAGGGAGCAAAGGTAACGCAACTAAAAAGGAAAAACACACCTTGATCTACAAGAAGTGGGGGAAGGGGGGCTCCCATATGGGCCCCTTCGTTCAAAAAGGGGCTTATTTCCCCGCGGTTTTTCCGACGGATTGAGATCCGTCAATCCTTGGGCAAAATCAGTCAGAAATAAGTTACGGGCCTTTTTTTCTATTAAATTTCAATAGAAAATACGGCTCGTTTTTTCACACGACGCGTATTTCTGTGGGGGATTGCCCCCCGGGGGAATTGACACGGCAATCCGGACGGAAAAAACATTGTGAAAGTAAATTTTTATTTACGGAGGGAAATTCACCCACCTACAATGAATGGAGATGGTGAACCCGTGGGGAAAATCATTTTACAAATACGTCCCCACACTTAGTGGCATTTATTTGCAACTGATTTTCAACTAAATTTCGGGAACGAAATTTTCGATGGGAAAAACCGATGAAAATTCCCTTTTCGAAAAACCGTGGAACTTTCCAAAAGGGTGTCAGGCCCAGCAATTGGGCCAAATTACTGTGATTTTAAATGTCACATAGCCGGCTCTTGAATCCTACGGAGTGTATGCATGCACACCAGCACACAGGAGGAGATAGGAGAGACACAGGAGCAGGTATGGGGAGAAAGAATTCCCGGGGGGACAGGAGAATACGGGCCTTTCTGGGGCCCATTTGGGGGCCGTTTCTCAAGTCTTCCCCCCCCCCTGGATGCGATTTGCGTGGGACCAATGGAAAAAAAAAAGGCTGTTAGCTTTCTTAAAAAAAAATCTTGGGAAACAGCAAAAGGGCTGGGTTTAAAAAAACCAAATATTTTTTTAAAAAAGTGTTCCCCTGTTTTCCCTAGAATGGCTCAAAAAAAAATTTAAAAAGGAGCCCCTTCCCCCTCCCAAACTTAGAAAAAAGCACTGGCCTTTATTGAAGACATCTCCCCCCAACGTGAATTATCCCCCAAGGCCCCACTCCCTCTCTCAAATTCTGCCAGACGTACACTATGGTTTAAAACTTTTTTTTTTTTTTTTTTAAACAAAATCAAGTTTATTTTGGAAGACATGCAAGAATCACAGCATTTGTATAAAAAGACAGCACATCCCAAAAAACCCGGGTGCAAATAAAATAAACGGGAGCCCAAAGCTAAAGTTTACATCACACCCCCCAATTCCATAAAAAAGACTATATCTAATGACTCTACAAAGTGAAAACCGGCACAATTTTGCAGCAATGATTATGACACAGTACATAGTAAAAATTGATTTACAAAACAAATAAACCCAAAAAAAAAAAATTTTTAAAAATTTAAAAAAAACAGTTTGTTCGCGCATCCCTTTTACTTTCCCCGTGGGAGCTCGTAAAACCCGTTAAAAGTTCTAAAATTTGTTTGGAAAAGGGCTATCGGAGGACGTCTTTAGGGGGGGGAATTTAACTTCGCTGGGGTGGATGGGGCGGGGATCAAAACCCCCTGGGCCCCCAACAAACCTTTTACGGAAGGGGTTCCCCTAAGCACAATTTTTAAATTTATTTTAGGGGATTTCCCAAAGGCCTTAGCGTGGAAATCCCAAACCAATTTCCTTTCCAGAAACCCGCAAAAATTGGCAGGGCACCTCCCTTGAAAAAAAAATAAAATTTTTTAACGGGGGAGTATTTTTTACAGCGGTTTTTCCAGTTTTTGACCCAAGGGGGGTTTGGAGGGACACCAGGGGGGGAATAGTTTTTTCCCGGAAAAACAGGAGTTCTGTGAGAAAAATACGGGGCACTGGGGGATGGATTTCTCTCAGGGGGGCCAAAATAATAAAACGGGTTTGGGGCATTTTAGGGACGGGGCGGCCCCTTTTATCCCTTTAAAAAACCTGAGAATTTGTTGCCAAAAACCCCGAATTTTAAGGGGAAGCCCAAAAATTGGAAAAAAGGTTTCCCAGCATCAAAAGGGCAATTTTTGGAAGGGCATCCGGGAAAATTTTGGCTTAAAATTTTTGTAAATTTTTTTGGGGTATTTAAAATGCCTTTTTGTGTAAAATTTAAAATTGAAATTACCCCCCCTCCATAAATTTTGGGACACCAATTTTGGGGGGGGTGCAAAGCCACTGGCCCCCCTGGGCCCAAACCGGGTTTTGGGCCCCCCCGTTTTCCTTCCCCCAAATGCCCCTTTTTCCCCCGCCCCGAAAAAAGGGTTTCCCCCCTTCTTTTCCCCCAATAAAAGCGCAAAAAAAATTAATCAAACCCTTTGGGGGGAGAGAAAGCAACAAGGGGGCAAGGGGAATTCCTGAAAATTTAATTTTGGGTATCGAAACTGCCTTGGGGAGGGCGTGGGCCCAAGCTGGAGGGTAATGAAAAAAAAAGGGTGTTTGGGGAAGTTGTAAATTTTCCCCGCAGTCCTGGAAAAGTCTAAGTGGGCAAAAACTTTTTATAACTGGGATATATAAAAAAACCCCCCTCTCCCCCCCGCCATATAGTGGTTAAAATTTGGAAGTGAAAAAGTTTTCCCCAGATTTTTTTAATTTCTCCAGAAGGTGTAAAATGCCTCAAATCCCCACATAAACAGATCTTTCACTTTCTTTCCCAAAATAGAAAACATTGCCTTTAGGGAAAAAACGGGCAATTTGGGATCGATGGAAGGTTTTAAATTTTTTGCCGAAAAAGGATAAAAAAAAACCCGGGTGCGAATACACCCGGGTTTCCCGGGTTGAATTTAAAAGCCCAAGACCCCCCCGGGATCCAAGGGGTATGCCTTTTGACCAAAAGAGAAAGCGGGCTTTCCCCAAAAAAATAAAAAAAAAAAAAAAACCGGGGGGGAAGGGAAACCTTTCCCAGATCCCAGGAGTTGCTTTCAGAACAAGCATAGAGAGGCGGGCCAAAACCCTTATTCCAATAAAGGAAATTATAAAGGGAAATTTAAAGCTCGGGAAAAAAAGAGGGGGAAAAAAGGTATTTCGGGGGAAATGGATAAGGATATTAAAAAGAATTTTGGAAAAGGAAAACCTCTTGACAAAATAATCCGGCCCTAAAACAGAGGCAGCCTACTCCATCCCTTTTAATCTTTTTTGCGGAATAAAAACCAAAAGCGGGGGTGTTTTTTAAAATAAAGAACTCCGACGGGGGTCTTGATATATTCAACCCCCCAAAAATGGGGAAACTGGATTACCACTGCAACGGCGGATGATGTACTCCGCGAAGGGGGAAAAGAGCTAAGGGGATTAGGGAGATTTTTTCAAAAAATTGACCCCGCAGCCCGAATAATTTTCCAAATTTAATTTAAAAAACATTTTGAGCCGGGGAGTGAGGCTCTGGTCCGGGAAATAAACAGGGGGTCCCTCCTGCATATAAACTAATCCCTTTTTAAAAGCAAAGTTCCCCCTTGCAAAAAAAAAAAAAATGTTTTGAGTCGGGTCTAAAAACCCTAAAGGCTCAAAAAGCCATGGCAAATAAAAGGGGGGGGTAGGGGACACCCCCTGCCCCTTACCCCCTTTGCAGAGACAGCAAAACATAAAAGGCCCCTTTTAAATTTGGCGACTGGGCTGGTGGTTTCAGGAATTAAAACCCATGAGATAAAGGATGGGAAAGAAAACCCAAAATTTTGGGAGGACTAACCAAAAAATGTTCCCCTAACCCCAGGGCAAAGGGTTTGTTTGGGGGCCAAAGGGAAAACCAGTATCCTAGTCCCCCACATTGAATGGGGGGGCCGCATTTATTAAAACCGGGGAGGTTTAAGGCCGGTGCTTTTCCGGGGGGTAAAACCGATTGATTTAGGAAAGCACCCGGGAGAGAAAAAAACGGGGAAATTTTTGGCGATCCCCTTTCTAACATCTTGTCTGCCCGGGGGGAAAATCGGTCCCATTGAAGAGCAAACCCAGGGGCCCTACCAGGTTTGGGGATTAAGACCCCAAAATTCCTCACGCTCGAGGCAGGGAGGCATGACGCCCATTTGCCTCATTAAACCCGTCTGAGTAACACGGGCCAAAAAAATTTAGGATCCGCTTTAAAATTTTTATTTGGGAACCCGGGCTGTTTTCCCGGGGATTTGGGGATTTTTAAAAAAAAAAAAATAGCTTTTTGAATCCCCTTTATTGAGTAGGGGGGATCCAAACTTGCACCCCTGCTTTACAGTAAGGGGAAAGGGGTTTCCTTTTTCCCGCCTTTTAGTAACCCGTATCCCACCTCAGAGACCCAAGTGTGGCATCAACAGGTCCAAGAAAATACAAAGGCCCCCCCCCCCTGTGAAAGGGGATTTAAAAAATTTTCCCCTTGGGCTGCTTCAAGCAGGTGATTTTGGGGGGTTTATGAGGAAACCCTTTTTCCCAAAAAGGCCGTAGTTTTCCACATTTTTTCACCTTCTTTAAAGAATTATGGCCCAGTGAAAAAAATTTGGGAAAAGAGTCTCCCGGTCTCGAGCAAATTTTTTATATTTAATTTTTTGCTGGGAAAAAACCAAAAACCCGACTTTTTCTCCTCCGAAGGGTTCCCCATATAACCAAATTTTCCCCCTTTGCCACCTTGTCCAACGGAATTTAGCCTTAGCTCATAGGAGGCCCTTTAAAAAACCGGGGAAAGCCATGGACATCTCCTTCTAACAACGCTTTAAAAAACCCTCCCAAATTTACCAAAAAGGGGGATTGGTATGGTTTAAAAAAAATTTGTTTAAGGCCGTTTTAAGGGGGCCCAAAAATCTAATCCACAAATATCTTACCAAAAGTCAGTACACCCCCTCTCATTTTTTTTAAATTTTTTTTTTATCTTTTCAAAAACAACACCGAAGATTAAAACCCCTTTTAACAATTAAAGTATTTTGTTCCCCCCCCCCCTTTTTTTAACAGTGTAACTTTTGGGTGACCCCCAAAGGAAAAAAAAAACAAGCCAAAATTTGTCTGAACCAAAATGGCAACAAAATTTAGTATCCTCTAAGTGACAAAGGGGAAAAAAGTGCCCAAAAATGTAAAAATTTTTTTGCGTGGCCCCCCCTTTTTTTGTTCCAGCACCACCCAAAAATATCTTTGGGGAAAAAAGGTCACAAAAAGGGTTTAACCCCGGGTTGCAGGGCCCCCAAATCCCTTTTTCCCTCCAACCCAAAACACAGAGCGGTGGATGGTTTCAGACCTGTCTCCTCCACCTTCCCCTTTTGGGGTTTCCCCCAGATGTCCCTTGGGGTTTTGGTCTTGGGGACATGCTTTTACCATTCCCCCCCCGCCTTATCCAAAATTTTCTTTTTTGGGAAAGGGAGTGGGGGGTCCTTGAGGGGGTTTTGGGGGCGTTTTCAGTTTTGAAAAATGCCCTTAGGCCCAAAGGGAGGGGATTCCAATGCCCTGTTTAGTATACACAGTAAATTTTTGGCATTTAATGGTTTTTTCAATGAAAAAAGTACTCCCCACAGCCAGCAGCACTCATGCAAGGCCCCCCCCAAAACCCTGACCTCCCACCAGCCCCAGGTTTAGTGTTTTGGCAGACAAAAAACTTTTTTCTTTGTACTCCTCACCCCCTTGTTGCC